>OX123201.2:59044969-59239258 GCA_944739405.2 Euclidia mi | reverse complement strand
TAGTCTTGAAAGACCCAGATTGTAGATTGTTGTTTAGAATCAGGATCGTAGGCATAGATCCAAGATTCGTCACCACTGATGATGTTGTATACGTGGTTTGACTCTCCTCGGTTGAACTTTTGAGTTCAGAGTTTTCTTACACCATCTGACGCGGGCCGCCTTGTGATCGTCGAAAGCAGATGCGGTATCCAACGGCAAACTAGCTTTCTCACACCAAACGCTTCATGCAAGATATTCTGAATGGTTGTTCTTGAGATGCCTAATAAAGCCTCTATCTCTCGATACGTCACATGACGATCTTCGAGAATTAGTTGTCTCACAGCAATGATGTTATCTTCAGTGAAAGCGGATTTGGGGCATCCGTCGCGAGATTTGTCACTAAAATTAGTATGTCCACACTGGAATTCTAAATACCAACGTTCGACAGTCAGCAGACATGGGGCTTCATCACAGAATACAGATGTTAGCTCTTCAAAACACAGAAGCCGTATCAGGCCTCTTCTAAAGTTGTAAAAAATTATTGCTCGAACATTTTCCTTGGAAAGATTCATTTTCGTACGTAACCTGACAGATTCCAATCGACGCTGTGACTAAACAATAGCATTAATCCTTATACTTTCAACTGTTTTGAGATTCAAAATTTAAACACATTCGAATATAGAACAGTTCCAAATTCAAAATTGCCGGGAAATATGGAAACGACAGAACATAAAAGGCATGCCTAGTAGACCGAAATGGAAGCGTAACGTAAAGAAAGCTGACCCACCACCATGCGGGCTTTATAGCTAGGAAGAGAGAGAAAATATAATATAATATTGCGCTCCACAACTGAAATAAATTTTGCCTTATAGGCTTGTGTCCACTAAGAATAAATCGGTTTGATTGTAGTATTTATAGATTCATTATGATTTTAAGATGTCAATAAAGTTTATTATTTGTTATAAAAAGGTAAGATTAATGTTATTTTTAGGATTCTAAAACTAAAAATAATGTATTTATTCTTGTGACAGTGAACCCCAATCAGAGAGCATTACGTCTAACAGTCCGTCCGCCATTCATGTTGTTGACGTTTTAGTAGTAAATACAACTAGAACGTCTAACTTTCTACCTGTCAAATCGAATATAACAAAATAAAAGTAGGAACATCAGACCGGAAAATCAACCGTGAATGAAGTCTCATTCACGGTTTGTTTTGTTTTGCACTTTGTGATATTACTCAACCGCCATGATAGCCTACGGCGTTTTCGTGTCAAATTCAAAAAGGTTTTTAAAAAGCCGTAATTAGTTATGTTGCTGATCGATTTTTGAAGAAAATATCTGATTAATATTTCAGTTTAACATCTAAAAAAGGAAAAAATCAATCGCTAATTACATTTTAGGACACAAGCAATTATTAACAATTCTTACAAATGCATTAATAAGACAAGACCCAATAGTGCTTACTCTATTTTGTCTAACTAAAGTATAATTAAAATCATCTAGTCTAAAAAACAAAGTTTCAATTGAAATCAAACTACGGTTTACGGATTCTATCGCGGTTTTTGTTCTTCACGGTTCCTGTAAAGAAACTCAAACGTTAAAACTTAAACGGCTAGTAATAATTCAAAAATATAGTTCTAGATAATTCGGTTTAAATGTAATTTGGCTAAAACCTATATATCGTGGTAGAATCCGTAAACCGTAATTTGATTTCAATGTGTAACATTCGCGAAAACCCAAGAAGATACAAAGTGTTAAGGTTAATCGCCTATTAAAACAGTAAAAGCATTATAACCTATATATATATATATAGGTTATAAAAAAAGACATGAAAATTCAAATCAAAATGACAAATACCTGCGAGAAGGTGACACCTTTGTGTATAAAAAATCATCGCGATTGATGTTAAATTGCTTTTACTGTTTTAATAGGCGATTAACCTTAACACTTTGTATCTTCTTGGGTTTTCGCGAATGTTACACATTGAAATCAAATTACGGTTTACGGATTCTACCACGATATATAGGTTTTAGCCAAATTACATTTAAACCGAATTATCTAGAACTATATTTTTGAATTATTACTAGCCGTTTAAGTTTTAACGTTTGAGTTTCTTTACAGGAACCGTGAAGAACAAAAACCGCGATAGAATCCGTAAACCGTAGTTTGATTTCAATTGAAACTTTGGTTTTTTAGACTAGATGATTTTAATTATGCTTTAGTTAGATAAAATAGAGTAAGCACTATTGGGTCTTGTCTTATTAATGCATTTGTAAGAATTGTTAATAATTGCTTGTGTCCTAAAATGTAATTAGCGATTGATTTTTTCCTTTTTTAGATGTTAAACTGAAATATTAATCAGATATTTTCTTCAAAAATCGATCAGCAACATAACTAATTACGGCTTTTTAAAAACCTTTTTGAATTTGACACGAAAACGCCGTAGGCTATCATGGCGGTTGAGTAATATCACAAAGTGCAAAACAAAACAAACCGTGAATGAGACTTCATTCACGGTTGATTTTCCGGTCTGATGTTCCCACTTTTATTTTGTTATATTCGATTTGACAGGTAGAAAGTTAGACGTTCTAGTTGTATTTACTACTAAAACGTCAACAACATGAATGGCGGACGGACTGTTAGACGTAATGCTCTCTGATTGGGGTTCACTGTCACAAGAATAAATACATTATTTTTAGTTTTAGAATCCTAAAAATAACATTAATCTTACCTTTTTATAACAAATAATAAACTTTATTGACATCTTAAAATCATAATGAATCTATAAATACTACAATCAAACCGATTTATTCTTAGTGGACACAAGCCTATTAGGCAAAATTTATTTCAGTTGTGGAGCGCAATATTATATTATATTTTCTCTCTCTTCCTAGCTATAAAGCCCGCATGGTGGTGGGTCAGCTTTCTTTACGTTACGCTTCCATTTCGGTCTACTAGGCATGCCTTTTATGTTCTGTCGTTTCCATATTTCCCGGCAATTTTGAATTTGGAACTGTTCTATATTCGAATGTGTTTAAATTTTGAATCTCAAAACAGTTGAAAGTATAAGGATTAATGCTATTGTTTAGTCACAGCGTCGATTGGAATCTGTCAGGTTACGTACGAAAATGAATCTTTCCAAGGAAAATGTTCGAGCAATAATTTTTTACAACTTTAGAAGAGGCCTGATACGGCTTCTGTGTTTTGAAGAGCTAACATCTGTATTCTGTGATGAAGCCCCATGTCTGCTGACTGTCGAACGTTGGTATTTAGAATTCCAGTGTGGACATACTAATTTTAGTGACAAATCTCGCGACGGATGCCCCAAATCCACTCTCACTGGAGATAACATCATTGCTGTGAGACAACTAATTCTCGAAGATCGTCATGTGACGTATCGAGAGATAGAAGCTTTATTAGGCATCTCAAGAACAACCATTCAGAATATCATGCATGAAGCGTTTGGTGTGAGAAAGCTAGTTTGCCGTTGGATACCGCATCTGCTTTCGACGATCACAAGGCGGGCCCGCGTCAGATGGTGTAAGAAAACTCTGAACTCAAAAGTTCAACCGAGGAGAGTCAAACCACGTATACAACATCATCAGTGGTGACGAATCTTGGATCTATGCCTACGATCCTGATTCTAAACAACAATCTACAATCTGGGTCTTTCAAGACTAGCCAAAGCCGACTAAAGTTGTTCGTTCTCGAAGCACTTCAAAGAAGATTGTGGCCACGTTCGTTGAAAAAACCGGCCATGTTGCGACTATTGCACTTGAAGATCGTAGAACGGCTAACACAGAGTGGTATACCAAAGTATATTTACCACAAGTATCGCCGAACTTCGAAAATCTAACTTAAAGCGACGCATCATCCTGCACCACGACAACGCAAGCTCACACTGCGCTCGTCAAAAGATTGAGTATTTGAAGCAGGAAAAAGTAGAAATTCTTGACCATCCTTGATACAGTCCTGACCCTAACGATTTCTTAAGATTTCCTAAAATTAAGAAAAGTCTTTGTGGTCAAAGGTTCTAGTCCGGTGAAGAAGCAGTCGACCGCTTTCAAGTCAGCCATTTTGAACCCCCTCCCCCACTTTAGAGTGGAATAAATGTTATAATAACTGGTTTGAGCGAATGGAAAAGTGTATTAAGCTACGTGGTGAATACTTTGAAAAACAATAAAAAGTACTTCTAGTTGTGTTTTTTTTCTTCAAACGACAAAACTTAAAAGGCATGCCTCGTATCCTTGCATTCCCCCTTGTCCTTTAGCACTTCATCTCTCCACCTTGTTTTAAGTCGTCTTCTAGGTCTCCGACCAGGGAGGTCAATTTTGAATTAAATTAAATTAAAATAATATTAAATAGTATTTTTTTTAATCCTTGATCATCCAATCATCACAGCAATTCAAAATCCGTCCACTATCCTTTCACTTCTTTGATATAATAAAATAAAATACATTATTAAATAAAATATTTCGCCATTTAAAGACCAATTCCTATCATGAAATCAAGTTTGTCCCGCGATCTTTGTTTAAGTATGCCGCGATGCCGTCGATGTAAACAATTATTATTTTATTCAATAGTTAAGAATATTATAGATATTACATAATTTTTCTATTGATTTTAAAATATAAATTCAGAGATTGTGTCGATGCGCTAGCGAAAAATGGCTAAAATGCACATAAGAATGTGAAAAGTATCAGATTGTTTTTGATCCTTGTTAACTTGCAGCTATTTTATATTTAGTATCTACCTCATCATCGTTATCATTATCGGCCTGCTGCTGCTGGAACGGAAACATTTGAATTAAAATTAAATGTGTGGGCGTTGCTGCGGGCATTATCTAGATTTTTTAAAAATAAAAGTGGGAACATCAGACCGGAAAATCAACCGTGAATGAAGTCTCATTCACGGTTTGTTTTGTTTTGCACTTTGTGATATTACTCAACCGCCATGATAGCCTACGGCGTTTTCGTGTCAAATTCAAAAAGGTTTTTAAAAAGCCGTAATTAGTTATATTGCTGATCGATTTTTGAAGAAAATATCTGATTAATATTTCAGTTTAAACATCTAAAAAAGGAAAAAATCAATCGTTAATTACATTTTAGGACACAAGCAATTATTAACAATTCTTACAAATGCATTAATAAGACAAGACCCAATAGTGCTTACTCTATTTTGTCTAACTAAAGCATAATTAAAATCATCTAGTCTAAAAAACAAAGTTTCAATTGAAATCAAACTACGGTTTACGGATTCTATCGCGGTTTTTGTTCTTCACGGTTCCTGTACAGAAACTCAAACGTTAAAACTTAAACGGCTAGTAATAATTCAAAAATATAGTTCTAGATAATTCGGTTTAAATGTAATTTGGCTAAAACATATATATATATATATATATATATATATATATATATATATATATATATATATATATATATATAGGTTATAAAAAAAGACATGAAAATTCAAATCAAAATGTCCAAATACCTGCGAGAAGGTGACACCTTTGTGTATAAAAAATCATCGCGATTGATGTTAAATTGCTTTTACTGTTTTAATAGGCGATTAACCTTAACACTTTGTATCTTCTTGGGTTTTCGCGAATGTTACACATTGAAATCAAATTACGGTTTACGGATTCTACCACGATATATAGGTTTTAGCCAAATTACATTTAAACCGAATTATCTAGAACTATATTTTTGAATTATTACTAGCCGTTTAAGTTTTAACGTTTGAGTTTCTGTACAGGAACCGTGAAGAACAAAAACCGCGATAGAATCCGTAAACCGTAGTTTGATTTCAATTGAAACTTTGTTTTTTTAGACTAGATGATTTTAATTATGCTTTAGTTAGACAAAATAGAGTAAGCACTATTGGGTCTTGTCTTATTAATGCATTTGTAAGAATTGTTAATAATTGCTTGTGTCCTAAAATGTAATTAGCGATTGATTTTTTCCTTTTTTAGATGTTAAACTGAAATATTAATCAGATATTTTCTTCAAAAATCGATCAGCAACATAACTAATTACGGCTTTTTAAAAACCTTTTTGAATTTGACACGAAAACGCCGTAGGCTATCATGGCGGTTGAGTAATATCACAAAGTGCAAAACAAAACAAACCGTGAATGAGACTTCATTCACGGTTGATTTTCCGGTCTGATGTTCCCACTTTTATTTTAAAAAATCTAGATAATGCCCGCAGCAACGCCCACACATTTAATTTTAATTCAAATGTTTCCGTTCCAGCAGCAGCAGGCCGATAATGATAACGATGATGAGGTAGATACTAAATATAAAATAGCTGCAAGTTAACAAGGATCAAAAACAATCTGATACTTTTCACATTCTTATGTGCATTTTAGCCATTTTTCGCTAGCGCATCGACACAATCTCTGAATTTATATTTTAAAATCAATAGAAAAATTATGTAATATCTATAATATTCTTAACTATTGAATAAAATAATAATTGTTTACATCGACGGCATCGCGGCATACTTAAACAAAGATCGCGGGACAAACTTGATTTCATGATAGGAATTGGTCTTTAAATGGGCGAAATATTTTATTTAATAATGTATTTTATTTTATTATATCAAAGAAGTGAAAGGATAGTGGACGGATTTTGAATTGCTGTGATGATTGGATGATCAAGGATTAAAAAAATACTATTTAATATTATTTTAATTTAATTTAATTCAAAATTGACCTCCCTGGTCGGAGACCTAGAAGACGACTTAAAACAAGGTGGAGAGATGAAGTGCTAAAGGACAAGGGGGAATGCAAGGATACGAGGCATGCCTTTTAAGTTTTGTCGTTTGAAGAAAAAAACACAACTAGAAGTACTTTTTATTGTTTTTCAAAGTATTCACCACGTAGCTTAATACACTTTTCCATTCGCTCAAACCAGTTATTATAACATTTATTCCACTCTAAAGTGGGGGGGGGGGGGGGGGGGGTTCAAAATGGCTGACTTGAAAGCGTCGACTGCTTCTTCACCGGACTAGAACCTTTGACCACAAAGACTTTTCTTAATTTTAGGAAATCTTAAGAAATCGTTAGGGTCAGGACTGTGTAATCAAGGATGGTCAAGAATTTCTACTTTTTCCTGCTTCAAATACTCAATCTTTTGACGAGCGCAGTGTGAGCTTGCGTTGTCGTGGTGCAGGATGATGCGTCGCTTTAAGTTAGATTTTCGAAGTTCGGCGATACTTGTGGCAAATATACTTTGGTATACCACTCTGTGTTAGCCGTTCTACGATCTTCAAGTGCAATAGTCGCAACATGGCCGGTTTTTTCAACGAACGTGGCCACAATCTTCTTTGAAGTGCTTCGAGAACGAACTACTTTAGTCGGCTTTGGCTAGTCTTGAAAGACCCAGATTGTAGATTGTTGTTTAGAATCAGGATCGTAGGCATAGATCCAAGATTCGTCACCACTGATGATGTTGTATACGTGGTTTGACTCTCCTCGGTTGAACTTTTGAGTTCAGAGTTTTCTTACACCATCTGACGCGGGCCGCCTTGTGATCGTCGAAAGCAGATGCGGTATCCAACGGCAAACTAGCTTTCTCACACCAAACGCTTCATGCAAGATATTCTGAATGGTTGTTCTTGAGATGCCTAATAAAGCTTCTATCTCTCGATACGTCATATGACGATCTTCGAGAATTAGTTGTCTCACAGCAATGATGTTATCTTCAGTGAAAGCGGATTTGGGGCATCCGTCGCGAGATTTGTCACTAAAATTAGTATGTCCACACTGGAATTCTAAATACCAACGTTCGACAGTCAGCAGACATGGGGCTTCATCACAGAATACAGATGTTAGGTCTTCAAAACACAGAAGCCGTATCAGGCCTCTTCTAAAGTTGTAAAAAATTATTGCTCGAACATTTTCCTTGGAAAGATTCATTTTCGTACGTAACCTGACAGATTCCAATCGACGCTGTGACTAAACAATAGCATTAATCCTTATACTTTCAACTGTTTTGAGATTCAAAATTTAAACACATTCGAATATAGAACAGTTCCAAATTCAAAATTGCCGGGAAATATGGAAACGACAGAACATAAAAGGCATGCCTAGT
Organism: Euclidia mi; assembly: GCA_944739405.2. NCBI lineage: Eukaryota > Metazoa > Arthropoda > Insecta > Lepidoptera > Erebidae > Euclidia > Euclidia mi. The sequence goes on along the minus strand of OX123201.2, from coordinate 59,231,184 downwards.
AGACCGAAATGGAAGCGTAACGTAAAGAAAGCTGACCCCACCACCATGCGGGCTTTATAGCTAGGAAGAGAGAGAAAATATAATATAATATTGCGCTCCACAACTGAAATAAATTTTGCCTAATAGGCTTGTGTCCACTAAGAATAAATCGGTTTGATTGTAGTATTTATAGATTCATTATGATTTTAAGATGTCAATAAAGTTTATTATTTGTTATAAAAAAGGTAAGATTAATGTTATTTTTAGGATTCTAAAACTAAAAATAATGTATTTATTCTTGTGACAGTGAACCCCAATCAGAGAGCATTACGTCCTAACAGTCCGTCCGCCATTCATGTTGTTGACGTTTTAGTAGTAAATACAACTAGAACGTCTAACTTTCTACCTGTCAAATCGAATATAACAAAATAAAAGTGGGGAACATCAGACCGGAAAATCAACCGTGAATGAAGTCTCATTCACGGTTTGTTTTGTTTTGCACTTTGTGATATTACTCAACCGCCATGATAGCCTACGGCGTTTTCGTGTCAAATTCAAAAAGGTTTTTAAAAAGCCGTAATTAGTTATGTTGCTGATCGATTTTTGAAGAAAATATCTGATTAATATTTCAGTTTAACATCTACAAAAGGAAAAAATCAATCGCTAATTACATTTTAGGACACAAGCAATTATTAACAATTCTTACAAATGCATTAATAAGACAAGACCCAATAGTGCTTACTCTATTTTGTCTAACTAAAGCATAATTAAGATCATCTAGTCTAAAAAACAAAGTTTCAATTGAAATCAAACTACGGTTTACGGATGCTATCGCGGTTTTTGTTCTTCACGGTTCCTGTAAAGAAACTCAAACGTTAAAACTTAAACGGCTAGTAATAATTCAAAAATATAGTTCTAGATAATTCGGTTTAAATGTAATTTGGCTAAAACTTATATATCGTGGTAGAATCCGTAAACCGTAATTTGATTTCAATGTGTAACATTCGCGAAAACCCAAGAAGATACAAAGTGTTAAGGTTAATCGCCTATTAAAACAGTAAAAGCAATTTAACATCAATCGCGATGATTTTTTATACACAAAGGTGTCACCTTCTCGCAGGTATTTGACATTTTGATTTGAATTTTCATGTCTTTTTTTATAACCTATATATATATATATATATATATATATATATATATATATATATATATATATATATATATATATATATATATATATATATATATATATATATATATGTTTTAGCCAAATTACATTTAAACCGAATTATCTAGAACTATATTTTTGAATTATTACTAGCCGTTTAAGTTTTAACGTTTGAGTTTCTGTACAGGAACCGTGAAGAACAAAAACCGCGATAGAATCCGTAAACCGTAGTTTGATTTCAATTGAAACTTTGTTTTTTAGACTAGATGATTTTAATTATGCTTTAGTTAGACAAAATAGAGTAAGCACTATTGGGTCTTGTCTTATTAATGCATTTGTAAGAATTGTTAATAATTGCTTGTGTCCTAAAATGTAATTGGCGATTGATTTTTTCCTTTTTTAGATGTTAAACTGAAATATTAATCAGATATTTTCTTCAAAAATCGACCAGCAACATAACTATTTACGGCTTTTTAAAAACCTTTTTGAATTTGACACGAAAACGCCGTAGGCTATCATGGCGGTTGAGTAATATCACAAAGTGCAAAACAAAACAAACCGTGAATGAGACTTCATTCTCGGTTGATTTTCCGGTCTGATGTTCCCACATTTATTTTAAAAAATCTAGATAATGCCCGCAGCAACGCCCACACATTTAATTTTAATTCAAATGTTTCCGTTCCAGCAGCAGCAGGCCGATAATGATAACGATGATGAGGTAGATACTAAATATAAAATAGCTGCAAGTTAACAAGGATCAAAAACAATCTGATACTTTTCACATTCTTATGTGCATTTTAGCCATTTTTCGCTAGCGCATCGACACAATCTCTGAACTACTTACTACTAAAATTAAATTAAAATATTAAAATATAGGTACAATACAAAAAAAAAACTATAGAGGCATTAGCCTTCTCAGCATTGTTGGCAAATTGTATGCAAAGGTACTTATTGAAAGAGTTATGGAAGTAACCGATAAGAAAATATGGGATGTACAAGCGGGATTCCGAAAGGGTATGGGATGCACGGATCAGGTTTTTTCCTTGCGAAGCATAGCCGGAAAATTTTTGGCCAAAGGTCAAAAGGTCTATTGCGCATTCGTGGATTTGGAAAAGGCTTACGATAAAGTGGTGAGGAATGAAATGTGGTCGGTGCTGTCAATGAATGTGGTGGACAGCAGCCTCATTCGAGCTCTGAAATCCCTTTATGAGGATTCTAGAGCTTGTGTGAGGATAAACGGGGCATACACTGACTGGTTTACCATCGATAAAGGTGTTAGACAGGGATGTGTAGCGTCGCCGTGGCTGTTTAACCTCTTCATGGACAGTTGTTTGCAAGATTTAAAACATAGTGACTGCGGATTAAGGATGAATGGGTTACTCGTCAAATGCCTCCTTTATGCTGATGATCAGGTTATACTTGCATCTTCAACGGAGGAGTTGCAGGAGATGGTAACAATCATGCATCGTGCGTTAGAAAAGAAAGGAATGAAAGTGAATGTAAGTAAAACGAAAGTTATGGTTTTTGAAAAGGAGGAATGCGTTACGGCTTGTAATGTTTTAATAGATGAACAGCGAGTGGAACAAGTGAATGAGTTTGTTTACTTAGGTACGTTGTTTACAAGAGATGGTAAGAATGAAGCAGATATTGAAAGGAGAGTTAATGCAGGTAATTGTGTGAATGGAGCTCTGAAGGCGTTTATGAACAGTCAAAACGTGTCCAAAAAGGCACGTTTGGCTGTACATAGAGGTGTGTTAGTGCCTACTCTTATGTATGGTAGTGAAAGTTGGGTATGGCAGAAGAGATTTGAAAGTAGAATAAATGCTGTAGAAATGAGAGCACTGAGAAGTATGTGTGGTGTGTCTTTGACCGACAGAGTAAAGAATTGTGTGATACGAGAGTGGTGTGGGGTAAAAGAAGATGTAGTGACAAGCATTGAGATAGGCATGTTAAGATGGTTTGGGCACATGGAGAAGATGGATGACGATAGACTGACAAAGAAGATATATCAGGCTAGTGTGAATGGGACAGGACAAAGGGGAAGACCTAGGAGAACGTTCTCTGACCAGATTGGAGACATCCTGAAAAAAGGACAAGTCAGAAGTACCCTTAACAGAAGAGCATGCATGAGAAACTTGATGGGAGTGAGTGAAGCAAGTGAGGTATGTCAGGATCGTTGCAAATGGCGTTCCGTAGTCTCTGCCTACCCCTCCGGGAAACAGGCGTGAGTCTATGTATGTATGTATGTACAAAAAAAAAAAAAATTCAAAGGGCGTCGTGAAAGTCCTCCACATCACCGTCTATTGGGAACGTTCCCAGAAGACTGGCAGCATTGCCACGCTGTATGGCAATGCTAATTTTTTGAGCTAGATACATACCAGCCTTCTGGTCACGCGAGGCGTCGACAAGTCTCTTCCCAAATTCTCTATATAGAGATCTAGCACTTGGGCCCCATGAACCCAACGTTTCTACTCCAAACGGCTCAAATACGTAATCCCCTACGAGATTTTCGTATTTGCGCCGTTTTAGAGTCTCCGTTGTGGCAGCAGCAGCGCCCGCACAACCCGCTGTGCTAGGAAGATGAGATGGCTCAAGGGTATCGACACACGTTGCGTCCCACACCAAAGGCCAACCCAACTTCCAAGGCAGTGGAGACATTCCATCTGGTCTTTTACCATCGTTGCGTGCCAAACCCTGAGGTTCAAGTTGGGCTGGAACGCCAGCGGTGACAAGAGCCCGACGGAGAATGTCATTCAGGTTGCTGTGTCGTGAAATGCGACCTGCGCTTCTGCTGCATGATAGGCCATGGTGACCAAGGCTGTCGACAGCCTCCCCACAGTGACAACGATGTGGAGCGACACATGGCGCACCTAACCGGAGGCAAGAAGCGATGCGAAAGGTCGTGTCGTCCAACTTGGTACCTATGTTGGACGATGGCAGTGCTTGAAGCCAGAGCCCCGACTCACACTCTCCCACAGCCAGCAAACGAGCACGCTCTGCAGCATTGTACGATGTACGGAAGAGATTGCGTTGATTTTCTCGTATTGCGCTGCAAAGCGGCCCATCCCACTGCCTCTGAGAGGATAAATTTCGGGGCAACTCAATGCTTGGACAAGCCATTTTCCAAGCATTAATGGCATCGATCTTACACGGCACCTCAGAATCGACCAGTGTGGGTGCTAAGATTTCCGTGGTTAATTCTGCAGTGCTGTGGACCGATGACAGAAATGCTGGTAAGCTCACGTCGGAAATTTTGCGTACGCCAAGCCCACCCAGGCGAACAGGTAATGTCGCCTGTAGCCATGCTCGGTCGTTCAGAGCCACATTTAAAATGTTGCTTAGGGTGTTTTGAGACATTTTTAATTTTCTTTTATTAAACTTCCTGTAGCTTTAAATTATCTTATCGTAGCTTAGGATATTGAAAAGTACCAGGGTAGCATCATTTTAGAGAGGGTCGAAGTTTGTAGTAATAAAGTTTCAAATCTACCTCTAGAAAGAAACAACGCATGCGCAGGAAAAGTACCAGGTGAGCATAAAGCTACAGATATCCTGCAGTTTTAAAATATCTCATTGTAGCTTAGGATATTGAAAAGTACCGGGGTATCATCATTGTAGAGATGGGTCGTTTTTAGGGCAATGTATTAAAGTTATGTCATAAATAGAATTGTCCACCCGTGCACAACCGGGACGGGCCGCTAGTACAATATACACAGAACTTTGTATTTGTAAATATTATTTCATAATCATATTCAACTAACCCATAAGCAAATAAATATGTTAGAAAGCCCTACAATAGTATTTTAATGGATTTCATTATAAAAATAATAGAAATAAAATAATCTTAATTTATAGCAAGCCCAAAAATAACCATTAGTACTTAGTTCCAGTACTATTTTATATTTTTCATGCTTTGCATGCCTGGCAAGTCACTAAGTTATTTCCATATAAAAAATCTTAAATTAACGCACTACAAAGTTAAAAAAAACAATGCTTAACAAAAATAATTATCTAATCACAAAAAATAACTTCATAATTTTTTTACCAAATGTTATAAAAAAAGTTATCTTCAAATTACATCTTAAATAGGTACCCAAATATCTTGTTACATATAGCTTTAGTAATCTAAGTCTAATCGTAATCAAAGAAATATTTTTTCTTCCTTCATGGCTCAGTACTTAAAATGCTACTGTTGTCTGATCGGTCTATAGGTTCGATTCTCGCCTATTTTTTTTATCTTGTATGAACTATGTCATCAATGGTCTGCTTCGGTGATATATTTTTCACTACAATCTATCCTATATATATATATATATATATATATATATATATATATATGTTTGTAATTATGAGTCGTCCTTGAGTTGCGTCATTACGTCTTTACGAATGAAAACAAAAAGTAATATGCATAGAGGTTTTGCTACAGTATTATATTATTTACTATTATAATAACCACAAACAGACTCAGTGTACAGAACTCAAGCATTTTAAAAATATACAAGAGAATGTATGCTAATGTTGAGAATTATCTAGTACATAGTTTTCATTTTAACTTTGTAGCCTAGCGTTGGATTACATTTTTTTATAGCATTGCGCCACCTCGCTACGAAATATCAAACACGCAGAGCATGTATAGTTTCACAGACCTCTGAGAAACTCCAAGGCCCTCTGTACCTCAGAGGGCCTAGACAAGTGGCATTCGATTAATGATATCTTTTTTTTTTGTATTAGGCGGCAAACGAGCAGACGGATCGCCTGATGGTAAGCAAATACCGCCGCCCAAGGATACAAGCAACACCAGAGGACTCACAAGTGCATTACCACCCTTTGGGTTGGGAAAAGCGATAGGATAAGGAGTGGAATGAGGGAGAAGAAAAAGGGGATAGGGTCTCCGGTACTCTCACTCACCGGACGAAACGCAACAGTTTAGGTACTGATAAAAGTATCAGTACCTAAACTGTTTTAAGACTTTCGTAAGTATTACGTAGTTTTACGTAAAGACGTAAAACTACGTAATACTTACGAAAGTCTTTGACCAGTGTGTGTTGCCAGTGATGACTTACGGATCAGAGACTTGGTCGCTCACTATGGGCCTTATCAGAAGGCTCAAGGTCACTCAGAGGGCGATGGAGAGAGCTATGCTTGGAGTTTCCCTGCGAGATCGAATCAGAAATGAGGAGATCCGCAGTAGAACCAAAGTCGCCGACATAGCTCTCCGGATAGCCAAGCTGAAGTGGCAGTGGGCAGGGCACATAGCTCGAAGAACCGATGGCCGTTGGGACAGAAAGGTTCTGGAGTGGCGGCCACGTACCGGACGACGCAGCAGAGGTAGGCCCCCCGCAAGGTGGACCGACGACCTCGTCAAGATCGCGGCAGGCGGTTGGATGCGGGCGGCTCAAGACCGGTCTGTGTGGAGAACCTTGGGGGAGGCCTATGTCCAGCAGTGGACGTCGTTTGGCTGATACGATGATGATGATGACTTTACGTTGATTTTCTGTCTTTACTTCCCCGGTCAAGCCGGCCCATTCATGCTGAAATCAGCAAGGCTCTACTACTTTGGCTATGCGCATAGTGCAAAAATATATGGAACTGGCATGCACCTTCTATATGTCACGTGGTCGATGAAGATCATGTAAAATTGCTTGTTATTATGGCAACCAAGCACAGCTACAATAATAATCAGGAGCAAATGCCATTTATCTAAGTCTCCCTTAGCAGAATGTTGGTGCTTTATTTAGAGAAGTAAAGTACTGTTTGTGAATACGGGTGTATATGCATACCATCTGACTTACCACCAAAGATGCTGAAGAACGGGCAAAGTGGAGAAGGGAAAAAGGCGGACTCCAGGCTCTAAAGCGAGGGCCTTACGTAGCAACTGTGATAGCGCTGCGATGAGGATGATGATGAAGCTAGAACTAAACGTCTAACTAAATTGAGTCCATGTTTACATAATGGTGGATTGAGTAAATTTTTCATGACTAGAAGCTAACCTAACCTAACCTATTTTTTTACTCATGGTAGAAAACTCGGTATAAGGGATCAGCCCAGGGGACTGTGAGACTCCCCAATGAAAAGCGCCGGGACTTCTCAATAAAACCACCAAGATGTTGTTCCTTTATCCGATCCCATTGAATGGTGGGAATTGCGTTAGCATTACTTCCGTGACCTCGGATGAGCTGGCTCGCTGAGGCTAACTTGCCTTAATGCACCTTTTCTCATACGGAAAAATTAAATATTCCAAAGGAAAGAGAGGCGCACGCGGAACACAAGTGGGCGGACCCACCGCCTGCAGGCATGGACACGTCTGGTGGCCGGAGATCGTCAAACGAACTTAATCTAACCTAACACCAGGAATCAAACAATGTGCTGGTACTTTGGGATAAGTTCACAACTTAGACATTTTTCCAGATCCTTCAATAATTTCTGATTAAATTCGTTACGGGTTCCAAAAAAGTTTTAGCTTTCCCCGGGGCTCACGAGTATTAAAACTCAGTGTCTTCACATTATCGAATTAAGGGTTAATTAAGACAGATTTTACCTCCGTTTACGTAACTACAGTACGTACTTGAAACACTGATTAATTAAATAATTACCATGTAAATCTTGATTGTTTGGTTAAAGTGTCTACTTTTAAACTAATTAACTAACCAAAATAAACTGCGAAACAAACAGACTAAGATAACTACGAAATACGTCAATACAATTATAATACAACATTGTACTCAACATTTACTTATACAGGGTGTCACAAGACCCATCACCAAACCGAAGTCTTCTCGTTTTGGACATCATGCCATGTCATACTAAGCAAAAATAATACGTGTGAAACGAAAATTTTTTTTAATTGATACATCTTTTTAAATTAAAAGTCCATGCAATTTTCGAAATACCTACTTATCCATGGGCGCATAGGACATTTATAGAACACATTGGCAGGGCAAATTCATAGATTTTATACCTAGTTAAAAAAACTATAATGACTTTGAGCCTCAATATCTCCTGAACCAGTAACTTCCCAGGACCAGTAACTTTTGAAGTAAGAAATATTCATAATGATTGGTACAATATGGGATTTCAGTTTTCGTGAAGGGTCTTTTTATATGAGCACAATATACATCAAAGGTACATACATCAAAGGAATCACAAGTGTGTTGTCGTTGTCGCCCTTTGGGATGGGAATAGGAATAGGAAGAGAAGCAGGATAAGGGCAAAAGAGGGGATGGGGCTCACCAAACGAAACGTAACAGTATAGATACTGTTACTTAAATCGATATTTTGGCATAAAGCACGTAAAGCTGTCGGTCTCGGTGACTATCTCATGTGTCAAGGATCGTTAAGCCATTTCGGAGGCGTTCCGAAAACTTCAAAATCAGAGCTGGTCACACACTGATACTTAAAATAAACCGTGGTTACCATCCGAAGTAAGGTAGTGTTCTGATATAAATGCCACAACAAACGATCACACGTTCAAGTGGAGGCCTCTGCAAGCGTCGCTTAACTTGACCAAACCATTCAAAATAGAAAGTCAAATCACGCTATTATCTAACATATTTAGGTGATAATGATATTGTATAGACGATATCCTCTTGTACCACTCAACTACCTAAAGTCAACAAAGTAGCTTATGCAAATTTTATTAGCCTTTACCTTTTTGTTTGCACACTAATGACAAAATTACATGGTGCTTGAAGTTGAAGCAATTATTATCTGTGTAACAATGTTGGTCATGCAAGATCACACACATCACATTTGACATCGTGACGTCATGATTAGAAACATCTGATTATATTCCGTATATAATTAAAGATCGCAGTGCATTTATGCATAATAAAATTGATACTACAGACGACAGTGTTGTTTGCAATATGGCAGCGCTACAAGACACTCCAGTTTTTAAATTTAATTCTAATACACTCGAGGAAATCAGAAAAGAATTACATCTAGATAAAGATGGCACCTTGGACCAAATGATTGATAATTTTGAAGAATGGATTTCGAAACAAAATCATTTTACTAGAAAGAAATTTGGTAAGTTTCGAATTTTTAGTAGTCTATTGAGTAACAACTGAAAATTAAAAGAAACTGACATTATAAGTTACTAATATACTTGTATATTATTATTGTGGCTATACATTATATCAAAAGAAGCTTCCGTATCGTGTAATTTTCAGTGTTTAGAAAATACATAACAATAACAGTTTGTATTTACTGTTCATATTTCTGGTGCTAACTCTTTTAGAAACAACTCCAACGCTAGGATTGATTGCTGTAATACGAGGGATCTTACAAACATTCGAGCAATGGACACAAATAAAAGCATAACAGACTAGGAACTACATTTTGTGGATCACACAAAGTGTTGACTGGTGAGGGGATCGATCATTTACCTTGGTGAAGTGTTAAGCATATTTAAAATTGACACTTGTATTTTTTAAATTATTCTCTTCTTAATTTTCATAATTTCGAGATATCTAAAATACTTAATTTTCACAGTGTAAAATTTTTGATGAAGAACTATTAAGATTTATGTTTTTCCAGATTAAATAGTTTATTATGAAACGGTAATGGAAACTATTTTGAATAAACTTTCATGTCTGCGAGTTCTACACAAGTGCTCGAAACACATGGGAAGTTTGCCAACTCGCATTTGGCCAGCTTGGTGCACTATTGCCTAACAGTTCTCATCCTGAGAAGAACTCTATACTCGTAGCGGGACAAATTATAACAAGGCTGATGATGATGTAAAATTTATGCAGTCTGTTATGAGTATAGCAATTTTTTTGAGAATAATAATATAAGTATCTCTACATACTCCCTTCGTGTTTTAATTTTTAACTTACGTAACTAATGACATCGTTTTCCAGATCGACGATATTTAGAAGTATTGATAGTTGCAAGAAAAGGATCATTAGAGAGGGCTAAGAATACTTTGGATAAATTGTGCACATTCAAAACGTTGTTACCGAATTTGTTTGCTGTACATAATGTGAAAGATTTAGCTGATTGTACTGGATTTGCGTAAGTATTATTATATTTATTTTGCTTCAGTATAAATTCAACATTAATCTTTGTTAGCAGTTCGATAAAACGACTTTCTTCATTTTTATCCGGCTGCTAGGATTTTCCTCGCGTGTATCTTGTTAGAATGTAATATTTTTATTTAAAAGACAACTCCTGCAATAGGAATCGAACCTAAACGGTGAGAGCTCCTAATGTGTCGTTAATATTTTTGGATGGTTTGAATTTACAGATCTATTCGAGATACAAAAGGTTTTGTCGGCAAATGTTACCTATGCTATCAAATCTTAATATATAAAATCTTTGCGTTACTGACTGACTGACAGACACGCTACAGCCGAAACTATTGGGCGCAGGAAGCTGAAATTTGGCATGCATGTTCCTTGGGGACCGTAGGGGTGCACTAAGAAGGGATTTCCCGAAACTCCTACGGGATCGGTCAAAACGGGTAAATTAAAAAAAAATGCAGGCAAAGCTGCTGGCGTCCTCTAGTAATCAATAAAATAGGTAAGCAAGTAGTGCCGGCATTCTGACATTTGCAAATAAGCTGTTATTCGAGTTCATTTACATTATCTGTTCTCATTTACATTTCGTATGTTATTTGTAGAGACACTATGATTATTTTTTTTAATTTTTTTTTATATTCTCATGCCTGTATCCCCGAAGGGGTAGGCAGGGGAATATTACACCCACATTTCGCCATGTATTTTTAAGTCCCACGTAATAGGGGGCGAGCCTATTGCCGTTACCTGGCACATCACCAGACTCTGTGCTGCTACTGAGAATTCAGAAAAACCAAGCAACACTTTTGCCCGAACCGGGAATCGAACCCGGGATCTCCGATCAGCAGTCCCGTACGATATCCACTGGACCACGGAGGCAATTACTGTATTATGACACCAATTTGTAGATGTCAGCTGTCCGTTAAAGTGTTAATAAGTAATACGATTTTATTATAATTAGCATTAACGGATCCGCCGACCGTTATTCTGCCATACAAATTATATTGGTCTATGTTTAACAGACCATCAGATCCAAATTACGACCTAAAATCACTTCTGATTGCCAAAAATAAACCAATAACTAAACAATTTGCAATTCTATTTATAGCCACCAAACTCAAACTTTTATTTTTTTATCCAAAAATGGATAATGGACACTATTTTTATATAAAATGTCATTCAAATATATGTCAACTTATTATTTTTTCTTTCTTTCTTGTTCTATAAGTAAATAAATAAATGTTCACCCACCTACATAGCCTTGGCCGATTTGACCGCCGCGTGCTTCGAACAACCATACTTGGTAACTACTTCAATCCACGTTTCAAAAGGCTTCGTTGACAAGCTCTTTTTTACTACTGTATAGTTTGGAACCAATATCCCCATTATTCTAAAATTACTCTGGATGCTCACTAAGCATGTGCTACTGTGCTATAAGGAGTTTACTGTTTATATGAATATCTGTTTTCTAGTTTCTCAAAATATTCCTGAGTAAAATCGTTCTGGGTACTAACTACTACGACAGTTTAGTCTTCCCCGCAGGACTTTACGAGTGTCAAAACTCTGTCGTTGGTGTCCTCTATGATTACTGCTGTTGAACCTTGATACACAAGTTATACAGTAGGAGGATTAAGAGTGGAAGTGGTGAATAGAATTTTTCAAGGAACTTTCTGCCTAAAAGCTGCAGCTTAGAAGGATAAACAACCGTGAAAGAAGACCACCAGGATCCACGGCTGTCTATTTCAGGAAAAGATCATTTTATCACAATCATGAGCCCAGTGGTGCCCCGAACAATTGTTACCAATTTTTTTCGATAATCTTAACAGCATACACCAAACCCAACCCGGAATTCGAAATGAAGACTTCATCGTTAGGATTATACTCGACCGCTTGAATTAGGCACTATTTTTCACCAGCTGGCTAAATTAGTAACTGATGTTATTATCATAAACATTATCCTTGTTTCAGGCTGGTGAGCGTAGTCCCAAAATTGCTGCCGAATAACTACAGACTGTGCTTCTTGAAAATATTATCTTGTAATTTTGACACTTCTTCGCTACTGGACTTACACAGACTGGTTATTTTGGTAAGCGGACTTGCATAAGTATTTTTAAACCAGCACGGACAAAACTACTGGGTGTTAGGACTGAAATATGGCACGTATTTTCCTTGGGGAATGAAGGGTAGCACTAAGATGGGATTTTTGGCAATTCCTATCAAGGGATACAATAGTACCGTGTGTAGTGGGCGAAGATAAGTCTAACATTGAGGTTGGACATTTGAATTCTACAACCGAGATCACTCTTTAAAATTTTTTTTGTCATCTTTAAGTCATAAACAGTGAATTGGCCTATGTAAATATATAAATTAGTGAGGATCTAGATCGAAGAACTAATTTGTGTTGCTAAGATTATGGCATGCGATGCGAGGTCACAATTTAAATAAGGGCGTCGAATATTTTTTAGAAATCAAATGCACGTATCAGAGTGATCGTGCAGTCATTTATTTATTAGTGGCCTACTTTATTTATTTTAGGTCTAAACAAACGTCTCAATTACAAGTTTAGTTCCAGCCTCAGCATTGTAGGTAATGATGATGTTGTCCTCCCCGACGTGTCCGTCGACGGCGACCCTAAACGTCTTTTTTGACATGTGCCCAAATGTGGCTGGCAAAGCCAAACTTTGTTAAAAATACGCGGTCACAGATACCATTATAATTTTATATTTAGCTATACTGTAGATAATACTTAGTCATAATACAAAGACAAAAATACAAATGAATTTTTTGTTATGCATTTGTCTCTAAAATTTATTGCAAAAATAGTTAATCAAAATAAAGGATGACCTTCTTTAAGTCGTCGGAGTCATCGTATCGTTTTGCAATGAGGCAAAATAAAAACTAAAATTAGTGATTTAAAACATAGTTGCTGTGCACCGATTTTAATTTATACAATATTTTTTATAATTTGAGTTTGTTTGTAAAAGCAATAACATGCCTCTGTGGTCCAGTGGATAGTGTATGCGTCTGCTGATCGGGTCCCGGGTTCGATTCTCAGGTCGGGCAAAAAGTGTTATGAAGTTATAGGTCATCCGTTACTAACACAGGGCACAAAGAGCAGTTTAAATTACTTTATTTCTTTTTCAGATGTGTGAATATGACAGAATAGTCGACTATACCCTCGGTTATAGTATCTTGATTGACACAAGAGATGTCAATGAGATTAAATGTATAGCTAAACTGAACATTGTGGATTTACGTAATTGTATATCTGTGTTAACTGTAAGTATATAACTATTATGATTAAATCAAAGATTTCAATAAAGAATCAGAAATTTGCTGAATTGAGATCTACTTTCGGCATAATATTATGAACAGTTTGTCTTACATTTTCTGTTTTACCTTTGTACGGAGTACAGTGAATTTTGTACGTTTGCACTAAAAGGCACGCGCGCACATAATGACTGACAGGATTTCTTACAACATTGTAAAATCTTTGACTCAAAGACATTATATTAGGTATAATGTCTTTGCTTTGACTATACATATTCTACATAGACAGAGAGGTCGAACGTCAAAAATGTTAAAAAGTATAAGTGCGAACTGTTAGCCCTAAACCTCGTTCCGCGCTATCAGTAGCGATTCTGTAATTGTGGCTTGACTACGAGATCTATGTTATAAAAAATATGACAAGTTGTGCTATTAACGTGTGTGGGAATCACAAAGAACGATTGAAAACAACTAAATTAATTACCTATCATCAGTTAGTAGATACATTTTAAATAACTATAAACTAAATAAATAATTAAATTGTTTAACCCTAGATTACTAACCTTCGTCGATTCGATTACGCGGGTTTGTTTAATTCGTGCTAACTTTTGTGCGCGCGATCGCACTGCTTCCACACTTTAGCTAATCTTAGTTGACCCGTTGCCCCCCCGACTGACGGTAGTGTTTTGAGTGGGGGGGCACCGTGAGCGCCGTTCCAGCAACCATGGCTCGTCGCATCGACGAAGGTTAGTATTAACGTAACATTTTGTCTTATTTAGTTGGTGAACTTTTGCGTTTTTTTTTGTTTGCGAAAATAATGCGACTGATGTACCTCCTACCTAAAATAGGAAAATATAAGCCTTGTGTCCCTCCGCAAAGCGAAGGATGACTAAAAGTAGTTGCACCCAGAGCAATAAATCGTTGTGCGGGGAGCACAAATTTGACGTTTGTCACAAATGTATAACTTGATAGATATTTACGAAAATTTTTGTTTCATTACTTTATTTCATACGTTATTTCTAATATTTAAAAATCATTTTTCACATTTACTTTAAAATAATACTTTAAAAAAATCTTTTAAAATGTTACCATTGTTAATTTGCCATAAAACCTACGATCTCATTTATAAGGCAGATTTTTTAATAAATATGCCGTTTTGGTTTATGTAAATTTATTAATTAAAAAAAAAGAATATAATAAATTTATAATAAAAATAAAAAATATGCATGTTTAATTCAAATAAAACCCGTTATCCCCTTTATTAAATACCGTAGTCGAAAGTACGAAGGTTAGTAATAAGTGTCGAAAAATAAGATTAGTGATCTAGGGTTAAATATGATGCAACTTGACACAATGTTATCGGTGTTGCCAGTTATTGGCTTGAAAAATTGCCCCGGTTAGCTAATTATTGTAGAAATATATATGATGATTTAATTATTCTAAAATTATATATCCATAAAAATTATTATATATCTATCGCTGACCCGGCGAACTTCGTACCGCCTAACAGTTGATACTTTGTTTTTCTCTGTAAGAACCATTCTCGTACTTCAAGAAATAATATGAAAAATAATTAGCGAAATCGGTTCAGCTGCTCTCGAAAGGACAATGGCAGAATTTGGTCTGGGTTTGTTGTGGCGATCTTAAACTTCATATAAACAAAACAAATTGTTATTTTTTTTCTACGATTTTTAATATTTTCACTTTGTCTCGTTAAAGCCGGAGTATTTTATGATGATGAAATGAAATGAAATACTTCTTTATTTCGTATAAACTTTGCAAGTACTTACGAAACGTCATTAAAAAAAAAACATTTCATACAATTATTTTTGTGTGTCGAATTAGAACAGCTCAGTCCCAAGCGTTTTGATCATCTTTATATTCCGATATTTTATAATATGCTTTTAAACACAATTTCGCTTTTACAATAATTTTGAACTTATTCATAGATAGGTTTCTTATATTATAAGGGAGCATGTTATAAAAGCGTATACATTGCCCCATAAAGCAGCTACTTATTTTGTGAAGACGAGTGCTATGAACTACGAGATTATTCCTGTGTCTTGTATTTACAGCATGTATATCACATTTTTTACTAAATTTGTCAATGTTTTTATGTAAATATAACAGATTTTCAAAAATAACAGTTAGAATGTTTATTTCTTTGAATTTTTCTCTTAGAGTAACTCTGCAGCATTCCCCCAGAGAAGGATCCCATACGACATTAAGCCATGAAAGTACCTGAAATAAACCATTCTAGCTGTTTCTAAATCTGTGAGGCGTCTAATTGTCTTGACTGCATTAGCTGCAGAACTGAGTTTGCCCGATAGCCTTTCAATATGCGGACCCCATTGTAGTTTGGTGTTCGATCATAGTACCTAAAAACATGGTTGTCTCGACAGGCTCAATCCTAGATTCATTAAGTTGCACATTGGTTTATATTTGTTTAACATTAGGCATTTAAAAGTTTAGTTTTATTATTATTAAGTAATAGATTATTTACATTAAGCCAATTAACAACTTTAGAGAGTGCATTGCTTACTTCGTCAAAATTAATCTGTTGTCTTTTAATGTTAACAATCAAAGATGTATCATCCGCGAACAACACAATTTCATGATTGTTCTTTACATAATTAGGTAAATCGTTAATATATATCAATAATAGAAATGGACCGAGTATTGAGCCCTGCGGGATGCCCATTTTTAAAGCCGAACCTGGAGATGTCTTACCATTAACTTCGACCTTCTGGATTCTGTTGCCCAAATAAGAAGTCAGGAGATCGAGAGCTTTGTTCCTAATGCCATAGTGATATAATTTTCTAATAAGAGTATCATGATGTACACAATCAAAGGCTTTTGACAAGTCGCAAAATATACCTAACGCATCTTGCGACTTTTCCCAAGCCGCAAAAATACTTTTCAGTAACTCAACTGCTGCGTCAGTAGTTGAACAACCCCTCGTAAATCCGAACTGTTTCTTGTGAAGAAGATTATTTCTATTAAAATGATTAAGCAATTGACTAAGTATTAATTTTTTTAAATTTTATTAAGAGTTGGCAATACAGAAATAGGTAAAAATTTTGAGGGGTCTGATGTGTCACCAGATAAAAAGCATTCCAATTGATTACGCACTAGGTAAATATTTTATTATTTGATTGTTGCCATAGACAATGGTGTGACAGGAATAGACGTTTGACATTGATCCGTATCGATTATTAAATAAGTAATCGATACGATCGACCTTTATAGGGTTGGTTTGGTTTAAAATATAACTAAAATGCAGTTATTGAATCTTTAATCAACATTATATCAATAAGCTAATATTTTTGAAGGAAAACAACCTTTTAATAAAATAAAAACGTCACAGCATCGTTTGAATGTTGTATCGATTTCACATAAAATCGATTTCAAATGTGCAGCTTTGCTTTTGTCTTTGGTTGTGACAGTTAGATGCTACAGAATACTTCTGCGTTTTGATGTCAATCTGACATAATTATGTCATTTGATAATTCAAACGTACCTACATCATTCATTCTTAACTAAAAATTAAAACACCGACATCTTCTTTTTCCAGGTTTCCCGAGTGAAAATAGAATAATTTATAGACTCTCTTACTTACGCCGATTTTTTTGATATATTTTTTATTACTGTACGTTTCAATTTAAATTCAGACATTTTGATGTATGGAGATCTGCCATTGTCCTTTGCGCTTAGCAACACTTTCAGCCATTAATTTTTATATTATACATTTCATTTTGAATTTCTTAGGATGATGGATACGAAATATGAAATTAAGGTCCATTTTGAAATGCATGGTAACAGATATTGTTATTTTATAACCTCAGCACATTATATCTTTGATATGAGAATCAAAGTCGGGATTATTGCAAACCTAACAATATTACTCATCATCATCGTCCTAGCGTTAACCTCTTAACATTCTTTCAGCACCAGCTGAAAGTCACTAGGCTTTTTACGCAGTGAACGTGTTAAATAAAGGAATTAGTGTATCGCACATGGCGCAAAGTGTGTATTTGCGCAGGAACCCAACTGTACGCCCACATCCTGTTTTTCATCGTTTATATCAGCTAAAGCCCGGTTACCCGCTGACATATCATCATCCTTCTAGCGTTATCTCAGTTTCAACCTGGGGTCCGTTTACTACTCTAACCGGATTTGACTGAATGTTAGCTTTTCCACAAAGTGACTGCCTGTCTGACCTCCGCAACCCGAAGGTCTAGCGATATTTATGGTTTAGACTAGTGTCAGTTTATTTAGAGGTACTACCGCCCGAATAACGACTGTCAAAGATCTTCATGAAAGCTGGGACCGACGGCTTAACATGCTCTCCGAGGCACGGGACAAGCGATAATTGACAATCCAATACACACGTAACTCCGAAAAGTCATTGGTGCGCGCCGTGGATTCGAACGCGATACCCTCTGAATGGCAGTTTATTGGTATCTCAACTAGGCTATCGCTGCCTTGCCTGCTTGACATATATTATTATCATATATAACCATAACATAATTTCAATGATAATGTTATTTTTTAATTACAAATAAATATATCTTACCTATTATTAGATTTGCACTAGGTCGGAATGTTTGAAAATGAATAAAAATAAAACAAATTTAAAATACTTGGAATTCAGTATGTATTTTTTTACCCCCTGTGTTAGGAATTTCTTTTCTAAAACTGGTAGCCCGCTGACACAGTGCGCTTGTGCGAAACATCGTAGTTACACATGCATGTGTGTGTAAATACGCACATAACGATTATTAACTTTGGCCGTTGTTTTTACTGTGATCAAAGCGCGACGATATTATTCTTTAAATTACAATAGACCGTAATCCGCGCCGCGTGTCTCACTCCATTACCATAGGGTTCGCGATTGCTTACCGTAATTACCCGTCGCGTTCTCGCATCTTAGTGTTAACTATTAGTTTACTTAACTAGTTAATATACTTTATTTCTTAGTGCATTTAATTTGTTTTCATTTTATCATTATTTTGTCGAGTTACCTCGTAAAAGACAAGAGATATTCGTATCTTTGTGGATTTTTTCTGATGTTTTCTATCCATAATTTAATGTGTACTCAATAGTAGTAAGTATTTTCTACTGCCAGTTTGAATTTATCTAATCTATTTTGAAGATGGTTTTGGGCTTGTATCATTACCAGAAACCTGAGCACACAATACTGATAAAAATATGGTTGAAACACTTAAAAATTGATCTAATCTCTTTAAAGTCATATTTTTCTAACTGATGTATTTACCCAGGAAAACGGGCGTGACCTTTCGTATGTATCAACATATGTATGATTAATATCTCAACATTTTATTGCAGGAAGGCTATGGCTACAGAATTTGTGCAATCCACCTATTATCTTCATCGAAATCGATCGAGATATTATTAGGCTTTCTAAAACAACTATTCAGTCCAAAACTGGCAAGCAGAATACACTTTCACCACAATGTAGAGTCTATTTATGAACACATTCCGAAGTCATACTTACCACAGGATTATGGAGGTGATGAGTTGCCATTGAATAAATTGCAAGGTAAGTCTGTCTTTGATATTATTAATTCCTTTACAGCCATTCGCAGTCGACTGCTGAACTTAAGTTTATTCTGATTTTCCACAAAGTTATACCTTAAGTCAATGAGAATTTGGCCTACTATACCATGCTGGTCAGACAGTTTGGTACAAGGTTTGATGTCGACTTTTCCGTCTTCGCAAATATACTATTTGCTTCGTGTATTTTCCTTAGTGACTTCTTACGACCTTTCTTAATCTGTCACCACACTTCAATAATATAGTGAATAATATTGTTTTCAGAAAACCACGTACGAGAAATAGGTCGAGATAAGTTTGTGCCGATACTTAAGGAGATGTGCAAGTCGGGAACGGACGAGAATTATCGCCTAAGTGACAAATACAATGATGAGATACTAGGGATTCCCGGGTCGTTTAGAACACTGAAACTAGACTAGTTTTAGAATGTTGTACGTTACAGGCGTTTCTTGCCGGCATTCCATTGTATACTAATGGAAAGGAAGAGGAACCCACCACGCACCGTCGGATTAACTACCCCAACTATTTTAATATAAAAAGGTTGCCAATGCCGAATTCCTCTGATAAAAAGGGATAAGGGATATAAAGGATGGGTTCCAGGAAGATACCTTGTTGTGTGTGATAGTTGATTGAATCAGGCTTTACTTAACGGAACTCCATTGTAACCTAATTGAAGGAAAGCGGAACCCACCACGCACCCTCGGAACCTCAATGGCAGGACCACTCTAAGGAAAATACCTGACGTGCAGTATCCCGCTCTATAGTATAGAGCGGGATACTACACGATAGGTATTTTCCTGGAACCCATACCATTCCTATATCCCTTATCCTTTTAGAGGAGTTCGATATTGTCAACCTTTTTCTATTGCAATAGTTGGGGTGGTCAATTCGAGGGTGCGTGGTGGGTTCCTCTTTCCTTCCATTAAAAAATGTAGGCGTTAATTTGTTTTGTAGACGTTCATTTGTTTTACACATTAAACAAATGAACGTCTACAAAACATATTCATTCGGATATATGAGCGCGATGTTGTGACACTACGGATCATTCCCAGTAGTTCTATTGAGTATCCTTGTAAAGACATACATAGAACTAGACTTCGCCATTTTCGACCTTATTGACAATTCATGACAAACTATTTTTTTTTGTTTTTGGGGGGGTTCACGGGGGGGCCGTGGGATCTCCACCTTGTCGTGGTGGGGGGGCTCAGTAACCATGGATTGCTCACCCGCGGTGAAGCTAAGAGGCTCAGTCGTTGCCCATCGTTCCTGAGGATGCCTCGTGCAGAGGCGAAACACGTGTCGAAGAATAGTCGGCGCATACAGCGGGATACTGCAAGTCAGGTATCTTCCTGGAACCCATACCATTCCTATATCCCTTATCCTTTTAGAGGAGTTCGATATTGTCAACCTTTTTCTATTGCAATAGTTGGGGTGGTCAATTCGAGGGTGCGTGGTGGGTTCCTCTTTCCTTCCATTAGGTTACAATGGAGTTCCGCCAAGTAACGCCTGATTCAATCAACTATACCTACATTTTTTTTTTGTTTTTGCTTTCTGGCATTATTACGGTAATAAATTTATACATTCTGACTAATGTCAATTAGGTTGAAAATCGCATGCTACTGTTTCCTGCAATTACTATCGATAGCTGATCACTTTCTGGTAGTCATTTGTTTTGTAGACGTTCATTTGTTTTGTAGACGTTCATTTGTTTTGTAGACGTTCAATTGTTTTGTAGACGTTCATTCGTTTAACACATTTTTATACATATATATTTATTCGGATATGTGAGCGCGATGTTGTGACCCTCTACCCTTGTAAAACATACATAGAACAAGTGGGAAATTTCCTATAACTGTTTCCCATTAGTTCTATTCTTCTCATCAAGTTGTGCTAATAGAACTAGTGGGAAAAAAATTTCACTAGTTCTATCATAGAACTGTTCACTAGAACTAGTGGGAATGATCCGACAGCGCTAGGATGATGATGATGACGGGTCTTCAACAGTACCACAGATTATACCTATAATATACAAAGCATTATAACCATTAGCAGTAATACCTAAACGTTTTATTCTCAAATTTATCTCCTTGTTGCACTATATCATCGTACTAGCGCTTGTCTTCGCTTGTCTAAAAATACAAAAACGAAGTAGTAAGTCATTATCATACGAGAGATAACACTGTTCAGTTTAATGTCCATGTAGCACGTTGGCACAACACTACGAGCATTTCAGCCAGGAGTACGGTTAAGCTTTAAAAGACCCACCATACCCCCAGGGGTATTGCCAGGGCTACGGTGGGTCCGCAGCGCACAGTTTTTATATTAACGTACTGTTTTAGGTTTCCATTGAATGAAATAAGAAGAATAAAATGTACTATTTTAATAAATGTTATAAATAAATCACATCGACTTTTTATTTCCCTACCTTAAATGAATTAATCAAATTTACTTTGAGGCGAATTGAATTTACTCAAGACAGACAAAGTGATCATGTCGCATCTGAGTCAAATTATTGTTTGTGAAACGGTCAGCATGATGTCACAATGCACGTCGGTACAGAGAGTATATGTTTATCTCTTTTTTGCGCTTGCGATTAGATGTGCTAACTCACTTACACTTTTTATCTAATTCTTAGTGTGTCGTTAATGTTTAATCACGCCTAGACAGGCATCGATGAACGGCCGGCGAGCGATATAATGCCAACATTTTGACTATTATTTTTCTTGGAGAAAAATGATAGCGAAATTACGAAATCTGTTTTTACCATTTATTTTAAAATAAAGAGCTGTTTCTATTGATAATACTTTCATATAAATTCATTATGGAATCACTAAGAAGTACACGCTTAAAATTGTGATTTAGAGCCATGTTTGACATTTTTTTTATCGAGCCAATCATTCCAAATCATGTTTCTATCTTTACGATTTACTAGAAGATATGTTCAACTTTAATACTTTAATTTTTATTCATTAAAATTATCATAGTTCATGGGACTTTCAGACGTTCAAAAATCTTAAAAAGTACTGCAACCTCGCCTTAAGGAGCTACAACTGTTTCACATTAAAAGATATCTACTAATAAAATTTTTAGTAACTATTGATATCATACTCAAGCAGTAAATGATATTCATTTGGTAAGCCTCCCAAAGCAAATATGGTGAAACAGGAGCATCCACTTGCGTCTTTTTAATGTAGGCAACTCGCGAACATGGTCAGAACTATAGTGGAAGTGAATGTAGAGGAAAGTAGCGGTATAAGAAACCAAAGCAATTGATAATCTATTAGTTAGCCCATGGCCACGAGTTACCCACATTTTACAAATCCGCAAAGTTATAATGAAAGTGTGGAATATTAATGCAATATATAGTATAAAATGAGAATATGGTAATTAACTACACTATATAATAAAACGACTTAATTATTGACCTAGTCAAAAGCGAACTACTACTTCCAAGCACACCTGTCATCAAAATAATCCTTCAAACTATAATATGCCTTATTTATAAGATTATTTTTAACTTCTGCCTGAAACGACCTAAAAGGCAAGTCTAAAATTGTAACGTAATACTACACGTATTGCGTTATAATATCTCGCAGGCGCTTAACGCCAGCTTAGCCAGACATCGTTCGCAATATTACCAAATATGGTCATATTCACTAGCCAAAGGCAGTTGTGAGTCATAGGCCTACATCTATATAAGATGGGTGCGCGTTGTAGAATGGTCACTTTCCCTAGACATCGGAACGCTGCCGCTACACCTCGCGATTATTCTACATTCTACTTCCTATCTACTGTCCCGCTGGGGGTAAGCATATTCTAGTTGTCTGTGTGCCTATATGTTCTGTCTGTAGTATCTGTGTCTCCTAAGCATAACAGCCGATCTAGGGACAGCCTGTTCCTGACCGGTTGTTGTGTATTCTCTATGCTGTTTCCAGTTCACCCTACGGGCTACGTTCACCCTACGAGCTCACTGCACCTGACGTTCTTCCTACGGGCTGACGTTCTTCCTACGGGCTACAAGCCACGAGCTGCTGGCGCCGTGCCGCTACTAGCCAGCTGCCACCCAAGCCTCCGTTCCTGCCTACGAGCTCCTACAGCCAGGCCACGGACGCCTGAGCCTGACCGCTCGACCCACATCGGCTGCACCGCCTAAGACCCGCTCAGCCTGAACATCGACCACAGAGCTGCCTGCGCAGCGCACCTTGGCCAGCTCATCGGCGACCCTTCGAGCAGCTACCTGCGAGCGTCGGAGAGCAGCAGGAGTCTACACTCCAGCCAGCTCAGGCCAGTGCTTACCTAGTTCGGTCATACTGTATGTAAGCGGTAGTGAGACATAATAAAGAACCTGTTCAGCCTAGCAGTGTTTCTCTCGAACCCCGACATCCTACCTGAGACCCCCCGTCTCAGTGGCGCCCAACTCTATTTGTCTCACTTCCAATTACTGCAGTTGTTCTTGTTTAGGAGGTCAGTCCTTGTAAACGAGGAGGTGCAGACATCAGCGAACTGGTACGTAATATCTAACTTGTGTGTATCTGTGTATTGCTGTCTATCTTTAATTTCTATTCTTGTATACCTATCATGTGTTATCTTACTATTGTCTAATTCAAATTTCAACTACCGATTCCCTACGTAACTGTTCGCAATTTGAAATAACCGTTTTTTATTTTTGCAAGTCACTATCTATTGTCTACATTTTTACACCGAATCGTCGTAGTTTCTTTGTAAAGCAGAACTATTGCACACGGAGGGCTGTAATATACTTACGTTCTTTTCTATCATACTTATTTTATATCATCATGAGCACTAACCCTATCAAGTACTTTCTACTTAATAAGAATGAATTGGCCTACGAGGTCGCTATTCGCGGAGAGGAGCCGGCTACCTCTGTTCTAGGTTTACGGAAGCAGCTACCTAAACTACTCGAGCTGATTCCGAATGACGAAATCCTAGAGTCAGGCCTAGACATAGCAGACGACTTCAAGGGAGCTAGCCTGTCAGTTACCGATTTAGATTCGCGAATCTCTTCCTTTAAGGAGCTATACGACCACAACTTGGCTAAGCGAACTACGGCTTTGCACAACCAGGTCTACCACAGATTGGGCAGATTAGACAAATCCGAACCTAAATACGGCAAGAAAATATCCGACCTGACTGAACGCTTTCGGATGCTGTCGGCAGAGCTATCTAAGATAGAACACTCGAATGTTCCGTCGGCGGAAGTCGGAGTCACGATGACTTGCACGGATTCAACCCCTGCACAGGCAGCGTCGACTCCGGTAACTGTCCACTGTGAGCATTTGAGGGTTGGCGAACTATCGAAACTCAAATTCGACGGAACAGGCTGCGTTCGCGAATTTCTACAACGCGTGACGGAATTTAGGACGGTTAGAAATCTACCTGCCAATAGATTATTCGATTACGCGTCCGAAATTTTTACTGGTAATGCGTTACACTGGTTTCGCGGTGTTAAAAATTCCATTTCTACATGGGACGAACTAGCTAGTAAACTCACAGCTGATTTTACACCGTACGACTATGATTATAAACTTTTAGCCGAGATTCGTAATCGTACTCAAGGGCAAACTGAGGGTATAATCATCTACTTATCAATTATGTTCCAACTTTTTGCGCGATTGTCACCGAACACGGTACTAACCGAACATGAAAAATTAAATATATTGCTTCACAATATTAGACCGTGTTATTCTACAGTACTAGCTTCATGTACTACGGCCATAGACACTATAGACACTCTAAAAACACTATGTCTAAACTATGAGAGGTTCCAGTGTTTAAGTGCACAATTTCACGAACCTAGTTACCCTACGTCTAACACAGTAGCACCTGATTTAGCTTACATAAATAAAAAGGACACGCACGGTCACTATAATAATTCACAGTACTATAAACCGTCTAAACTAAAAAACTACGCTTCTGTCGCATCTATAAATGTCGAACCGAACGATACACCTGTGCCTAACCCGCAACACTATGATGTCAACATGATATCTAAATCAGCTGTTCCTACAAAAATAACTAATAAGAGGTGTGTATTTTGTCCG
Organism: Euclidia mi; assembly: GCA_944739405.2. Classification (NCBI taxonomy): domain Eukaryota; kingdom Metazoa; phylum Arthropoda; class Insecta; order Lepidoptera; family Erebidae; genus Euclidia; species Euclidia mi. The sequence goes on along the minus strand of OX123201.2, from coordinate 59,206,114 downwards.
CGCTGCCGTTCAACTGATCACTCACTAGGGACGTGCAAGCGAGAACGTTATCCGATATGTTTTAAGTGTGGCCTTAGGGATGTCACATTCGTAAATTGTCCTACCTGTAAAAATAAATCATTTTCCAAAAAACTAATTTATTCGGATCGTCGTTCGTCAAATAAGATGACAAACCCTACCGTTTGTACATCTTCTAAACCTAAATATTTTGACAAGGAAGACTGGAAAAATTGGCTGAACACTCTAAAAGTGTATTTTTCTAGTCATTCTGTGGCTGCGACCCGAGATCAAAAACCTAATACTGATTTTCGACCCTATGTTAATGTAACCATTAAGAATCTACCCCTTACTGGGTTACTTGACTCAGGTTCTGCCGTGACTATATTGGGCAATAATTCTCATATAAAAATTATTTCTCAAACTAATCTCCCTTTGAATAAGTGCGACAACCCTACTATATTTTTTCGATCGGCGGGTGGTCATCGTTTGACACCGATCGGCTATATCAACCTACCCACCACTTTTAAAAATAAAACTTATAACTTTAAAGCGTACGTAATTCCAGAAGTCACTAGTTCGTTAATTTTAGGTATTGACTTCTGGAAAAGATTTAAATTGTTACCAAACTATATTAACTCTGTTTCTTTATCTAATAATTACTCTCGTAGTAATTCCTTGCCTAATAAAGTTAATGCTACCGTGTCGTCTATTGATACTAACACTGATAACGAGACTACTAGAACCTCGGATCAGTGGTATACTACAATCTACAATGGCTGTAAAAACTCACCTACATCTTTTCCTAATTATTCTATCAGGAATGATAAATTGTACAGATATATGGTATCTTAATGTACATTACGTAAAGTATTCGATTGGAAAGAGGTCCTACATACCTCAGATAGAACTACCGCCATTAAAGAATACCATTCGGAACTCGCTGCGGGTCATTTAGGTATTTTTAAAACGTATAAACGTCTAGCGCAGCGTTATTATTGGCCTGGTATGCACGCTGACATTATTAAATTTATATCTTCGTGTGATACTTGTGTCTCACGTAAACACCAAAACAATGGTACTTTATATACACACACATACAACTTACGTCGTAAACCGGCTGGGGTTAACGTGGGTGATAATGTGTGGAAAAGAACCTATGACAAATCATTTGGCAAAAAACTGGCTCCCAAGTTTACCAAGTGTACTATTATTGCTAAAAAGTCACCACTAGTATACGAATTAGCGGATTCGTCGGGTAAATCTATTGGCAGTTGGCACATTAAAGATTTAAAACTAATTAACTACACTGATTCCTAACCTAACTAGATTCTTTCATTGTACCTACCTGCAGTTTGAGTTTCATAGTCACTATCTACTTAGCACTGTCTACAGAAGTTCGGAGGACTTAGTTAGACGGATTTTTCTTGTCTAGACACGAAAAATCCTGCTGTACAGAGCGGGGTATTGTAACGTAATACTACACGTATTGCGTTATAATATCTCGCAGGCGCTTAACGCCAGCTTAGCCAGACATCGTTCGCAATATTACCAAATATGGTCATATTCACTAGCCAAAGGCAGTTGTGAGTCATAGGCCTACATCTATATAAGATGGGTGCGCGTTGTAGAATGGTCACTTTCCCTAGACATCGGAACGCTGCCGCTACACCTCGCGATTATTCTACATTCTACTTCCTATCTACTGTCCCGCTGGGGGTAAGCATATTCTAGTTGTCTGTGTGCCTATATGTTCTGTCTGTAGTATCTGTGTCTCCTAAGCATAACAGCCGATCTAGGGACAGCCTGTTCCTGACCGGTTGTTGTGTATTCTCTATGCTGTTTCCAGTTCACCCTACGGGCTACGTTCACCCTACGAGCTCACTGCACCTGACGTTCTTCCTACAGGCTGACGTTCTTCCTACGGGCTACAAGCCACGAGCTGCTGGCGCCGTGCCGCTACTAGCCAGCTGCCACCCAAGCCTCCGTTCCTGCCTACGAGCTCCTACAGCCAGGCCACGGACGCCTGAGCCTGACCGCTCGACCCACATCGGCTGCACCGCCTGAGACCCGCTCAGCCTGAACATCGACCACAGAGCTGCCTGCGCAGCGCACCTTGGCCAGCTCATCGGCGACCCTTCGAGCAGCTACCTGCGAGCGTCGGAGAGCAGCAGGAGTCTACACTCCAGCCAGCTCAGGCCAGTGCTTACCTAGTTCGGTCATACTGTATGTAAGCGGTAGTGAGACATAATAAAGAACCTGTTTAGCCTAGCAGTGTTTCTCTCGAACCCCGACATCCTACCTGAGACCCCCCGTCTCAAAATATACGTCGGTATTTTATTGTGTCATTATGAATTAATTTGTCACTATCAATTAAACTAAAACTATTACCTCTTAGTGTTGTCTTACCTGTTGCTTCATTAATAGCTCTCCAGGTTGCCTTAACTTTATTCGAAGATTGTTTAATTTTGTTCCTAACGAATATAGCCTTGGCTGTATCGCACACTCTTTTAATTATTTTAGAATAATTCCTAACATACTCAATTAAGTTTGAATCAGAATTGTATTTTTTCATACGGTACAACTCATACATTTTTGCTCTGCTCGACATTCCCTTATTACTTTCTCCTTAGTCTTAAAAGTATTCTGAAATGTGTTGTTAACTATATTATATAAATTGTTAAAATTCTTATTAGGCGAATCTATTTCTATTAACACTTTCACGGACAGTAAACGAGACACAATAGAAGTTTTATTGTTATCGCGTCTATAGGCGTTTACTGTCCTTCAAAGTGTTAAGTCAGGATTCATAGTATTCATTCCAATCAATATTTTATTCCCGAATTCATTAAACTTATGCCTAGGTAATGACCTAACTAACACTCTCTGTACGATGCTATCATTGTAATATGGAAACCTTGCCAATTAACCACAATGATCCGAAGTTAATTCAGAAGTAACTACTCTATCTAAAACAATTACTAAATATGTTATCAAGACAGGTGAACGATGTTGCCGTGATTCTAGTTGGTTCAAGAAATATTTTTTTCAAATTAAATGATTTAAAGAGGTTTAAAAATCTACAAGTCATTACTGAATTTTCAAGAATGTTAACATTGAAATCATCACAAACTATAATCCCTTTTTTATTGCTCCTAATTTTACTACTTGCATCTTCCATAACTGATTCAAACAAATTAAAGTCACTTAAAGGAGGACGATATACACATATAATAATATGCTGCTCAAACTCAACGCGTGACAGTTCCACTGTGCGTTCTATAGACAAGCTAGCTATGTCTTTCTGTTCTTTACATGTTAAACTGTTTGAAACAATTATCAATGATCCGCCATGAATAGCTTGTTTCCTAGAGAAGGCACTGTGTACTGTGTATTGTGTGTTATTTATGAATTTAATCTGGTATTCTGTCAGCCAGTGTTCCGTAATGCACATATCTTTAATACTATGATTTTCCAAATAAAACCCTAATTCTAAATCCTTGCCATTGTACATTTTGATGTGCTACAGTCGGTTAAATATGTCTACCCTTTGTAAGTTTAAAGAACTTGTGTCAGTATTCTCTATAGAAGAATTATAAAGATAGGAACTATTTACAGAAATCAAATTTTTGGATACCCTACATGTACCTGTGTAATTTTGTATATCTTAATATATAAAATCCTTGCGTTACTGACTGACTGACAGACACGCTATAGCCGAAACTATTGGGCGCAGGAAGCTGAAATTTGGCATGTATGTTCCATGGGGACCGTAGGGGTGCACTAAGAAGGGATTTCCCGAAATTCCCACGGGATCAGCCAAAACGGGTAAATTAAAAAAAATGCAGGCGTAGCTGCTGGCGTCCTCTAGTTATATGATAATAATGTAGCAACTTGCCTTTTATAAAATAGTGGCATATACAGTCTTTGGTCAATGTATAATTACTAATAAAATTATTGATATCAAAAAATAAAAAAAACCTTTTATTGCCATGTCAAATTGTATAACATCAAGTTGAGTTCATGAATACGTATATTCATCATAGCATTTGAACTATGAGCATAAGGAAAAGTCATAGTAATAAATTTGCAATCATATTTTTTGCGAAGCGATAGCATAACTTCAGTTAAATTAATTATATCTTTTTAGTCACCATTTGACTATCACCATATAAGATAATTATTGTGAACTCCCTATCAAATATTGTTGTATTTAATTTATCAATTAAATATGTAAACGAAGACCCTGGATAACAATATTTAATAGTATTGTGTCGTGTCAGTTCACAATTTATTAAGCTACCTAAACCTGCACCAAGCCTATCTGAGAACATATAAACTTTATTTGTGCCAGAGTTCTTACCTAAGGAAGCCCTATCTGTTCTACTATTTAGTGAATAAGAACTTTTGTCCATATCACAAATAATCTGAGACTCACAAGCAGGTAAGGCTGACTTTATGATGTTCAAGCAACTACACTTTGCGTCCCGACTTGTGCAATCTCATCATATTTTGAAATATACTTCTGAACCTTATTTTCGTATTGTGTGGTCATCCTACTTATTTGAGATTGTAAAGAGGTAATTTGACTTTTAAGTTCCTTTGTATGTTGTTCATACAGCATTTAACCATTAATTAACTCTGAGTTGTAATTTTCTAAGTCCACTAACAAATCTGAACGCTCAGAAACTACACATCTATACTGCTGGGCTGCTACTTTAGTTTTCTTATATTGTTTTCGGCTAAGAATGAGTTTCCTAATGTGTTTATTTAATTTATTGTATTTTCTATGCCGTTTCAGACCATGTCTGTTTAATTTTAATGGTTTAACACATTTGTTTAATTCTAGGCCTAACCTATTACCTACAATCTCTGAATAAAGGTTCTGAGTTTTACTACTGTTTAATACCTCCACAGTTTGCTCTAGTGATTTAATCTTTCTATATGACTGTCCTTAACAGCATTAGGGTAAGGACACCTAAGAGTGCGCATTTTGTAAACTTTTATTTATTAAAAAATCAACTTTACAATAACACTTTGTACTTCTTATTAAATTTAAACTTTGGTGATTTAGGAACATAATGTTAATTATTAATTTACAGTAACAGTTTCAAATTAATTAAAAATAGTCTTAAACTTAATACTCGTCTCGTGCGCACTCTTAGGGTGCTGTATTGTAAAGAGTACGCAGTGACAACCCTTCATACAAGCTAAGAGTGCGCATGAGAGTAAGGTTAAGTCATCAACCCTGACAATTATCACAGGTGAAGGCCCCAAGACTCGGGAATGGAGTCGGCTTTTAGCCTTTTACTTAAAGTTGCTTCCGGAATATTAAATGATTCTGCAATAGACCTCTTGCTTTGACCTCTTGCAATTTTTTCCTTTATTTCCTTTAAGATGTCCTTCGTAACAAATAATTTTCTATCAGATCTTCTTTTATATTTTCCCATCTTGTTCGTCCTGTAAAATAATAATTAAAAAGTCTCAAAACACAAGCATGCTGTTAATTTTCACTTCATACAAGCTAAGAGTACGCATGCGTACTCTTTGGGTGCGTACTCTTAGCGAATACGCGTTTTTGAGCATAAACCTTATTATTTTACAAAGCACGTGTAATGGCGACATAACCTCTTAAAAGAATCAAAGTTCGATACACAAATGTCTAGTAAAATCACAGTCGATGAATGCAAAATAATTACAACCCTTACAAATTATGTTTAAAAATGATGAATATTATGATCAAACACCACTAAAATCAATTTTTAGCTATAAAATTCATAATAAATACCTTAGCGATGCAATTTGTTGTCCTTCACCTTGACTTGACAGATGCTACTGACATGTGGCAGTAAGGTTGCCATTTCGGAAAAAATAAATCTACAGAAAGCACTGCGTACTCTTTGGTAGCGCGTACTCTTTGGTGTCCTTACTATATATTTCCCTAATGTGACTCATAGACCATGAATGAGCATCATTACTAGTTTACAAGTGGATTTCTTCCTGCAACTTATCGTCTCTAGAGGAGTTCGGCATTGTAATTTTTTTCGATTGCAATAGTTGGGGTGGGCAATCCGAGGGTGCGTGGTGGGTTCTTCTTTCCTTCCATCAAGATACCTTGTAGTATTCCGCTATAAGCGCCGGCTATGCTTCGACACGGGTTTCGCATCTTCACGAGGTATCCTCAGGCAAATTTGGCAACAACTGAGCTGGGCAATATATACCTATCTTCTTCTAATTTAAATTTTATGAGAATAAAAAGCGAAAATGCTAGACAAGAACTTTGCCAGTTTCAAACAATTATCAACATTATCTGTCTTTTGGTTGAGTACATCAAAGCACAGAACTATTTCGTTCGAAAGAAAATATCATTTTTAATCGGGATAGAAAGCAGCGTTTAGTCCAAAGGCTTTAGACTTATAGGTCCTAACAACAACACAATACCTACCGTTTAAACACCAATTTTGGATTATATAACATACGTAATACAGGATAGCCATTGCAAAAATCTTTTTATAATATATATTTTTTGTAATAAAATATACTAAGCTAAAATATTAAATATGAGAACTGTATGTATTTTTATTTCAATACCCACAAGCATCAAATAGCTGATATTCTGCCAATTGTAGTTAGACCAGTATGAAAACCTCGATCTTTAATGAATTTGAATGACTCATTAAGTACTTACACGCTTTTATAAAGATAAAATAAGGATGATTTAAGTGTTAAAAGCATAACATAGCGTCTTACAATCAAATAACAACACACAATTTGGTAAAATCGAAATGTCAAAAGAAGGAGAAGAAAGAATAAGAGAAGAATAAGAGGGCCTAAGGACTCTCGCAATGAAGAATTAAGTTTATCTGCGGGCGAAACCGCGGGCAACAGCTAGTAATTATAATAATTTTAACATAACATACCTTCTCGCCGTTTTTCCCCAAAGGGGTAGGCAGACGAGTATTACACCACCCACATTTCGCCAGTTATGTTTCGGTCCTAATGTAATAGGGGATGAGCCTATTGCTATCATCCGGCACATTTTTTTTTACTATAGACTATAGTATTATATTATCTGTGCTATAGATTTAAATAATTGTTTACGGCCACGGCATTGTTGCAGATCTAGACAAAGATGTCGGGACGAGCTTGATTTCTTGGATTGGTCCTTAAAATCTGAAGACACAAACATTTGGAAGGCGAGCGCAAGGTGTTTGCCTTGCTGTGGGAAGGCTTAAAACAAAACAATTCATTTGTCATATTTAATTCAATATAATACATTATTGTCCTTACATTGCAATGTGCTGCAATGTATATAATTTATGGCTTATTATTGACAATTCTTACAAATTCATTTTTTTTTAAAAAGAACCAATAGTAAACTACTGTCTTACAAAAGCGAAATTTGAATCATTTAGTTTTGAAAACAAAGGGTTCTTTCATTCAGATAATTCTATTATTATGGAATAAGAGTAGGTTAAGCGCCTATAGTCCGTGTGGTGACGGATTAAGAATACGGAATGTCACCACCCCATATCATCCCATGGGTGTCGTAAGAGCCGACAGAGGGAGCATATTATGCAGAAAACAACACTGTAAGAGAAGGAAAACTTGATACAAACCCTATACCAACCCGTTTGACCAGCGTGGTATAGTAGGCCAATTCCTCCTTCCAAAGGAGAGGCCTAGTCCAGCAGTGTACTGTTAAAGGCTGATGATGATGAAGCGCCTAATAAAAAAATAAAAGCAATGTAACATTAAACTTACACACCAACTGCGATGATTTCAAATACACATCGACGACAAATTGCTGTCCTACAATTATATAATGTCATTTAGAATATTATATTTTATTATAGGTACAGGGTTATTTGTAAAACACCGTTAACCTCTCAGGACTACGTTACTAACATCATAAACAACAACTTTTGTTCTATGACTTTTAAAAATTCTTCATATTTTCATACAAAAATAAAAATATTTAAATTGAACGCTACGTTTTTCTGTAATGACAGCCATAAAAAACGTGGTGTCATTGGGTCACAGCCAAGTTGACATATAGGAGCGCCTGATCCACTTTGATTTCGTGCTGGCATCTGTTTGACAGCGTCGTGAAAGGTTATACGGTGACAACCCCTTTTCGATTTGATGAGTACGATGACCCTAAGCCTACTACTACTATATCCCATACCAAAATTGCTGTTAGTCCACTACTAATGTCCTAAACGATCCGGGCAATCCCAGTATTTCGTCGTTGTATTTCGATGAAAGGCGGCGTTTCTCATCAGTGCCAGGTTGGCAGATGTCTTTGAATAATGCAACGTTCCTCTTCGTGCTAAGGAAGTTCACCCAATCATCTGAAAAATATAAAAGCACTTATATTTTATGTACCTATTGTAAACAATAAACAATTCAACGAGCTCTGAGTTATAAGCTGCCAAGCTTGCAAAATTAAGGACAGGTGAGGGCTTCCAGCCCTCTTTGGGATTGGGTCGCGTTGAAGATTAATGGGAGGAAAACTGGACAGCTTGACGAGCGTCGACAGTCGGGATGGTTTTTAGTGGTACAACCACACCCTCCGGCTTGATTTTCCCCTTTAGCCGTAGATCGGAATGGACTTTTCCAAATCGTAACAAAAAAAGGGAAACAGGTTATAAATATCCATGTAGCTTTTAAATCTGGTATGTTTTCTCGGTCTTGCTTCTAGAGAAATGAATGAAATCAAAGAACCGAGGCCTTTTTGGACATTTCCCAACCTTGTTTCTTAGTTCAAGAGTAGTGACCACAGAAGACACCAAGTTATAACTCATTAAGGGTCTGGAGGACCTAATGAGTCTTGGAGCTCATAACGTATTTAAACAGAAATTCGTTAATCTAAATTTTAAACAATCAGGTATTATAATTATTTGAATGCAACAGCAACGAAATTGAGTTTTATGTACCGTAAATGTCTTTCAATGGTTTTTCAGGCCCTCCGTATTCTTCTGGTAATGCATCCCGTGGAACGTATTTGTAAAGAGATGCAACGTTTTCATGCACATGAATCCTGTTCCCCAGCTTAGGACTGATCACCTGCTTCAGAATGGTTATGAACAGGTCTATAGATTTAGATGTCGATAACAAATGGATTGCATTGATTCTAATGCCGTATCCTTCCTGTAAAAACAAAACAAAATATTTGACGAGATAGTATAGCATTTCACTCAAGGTGTATTTTAAAGACATCTTCTACAGGAAGTATAATTTATCTATACCACTGGTGACTTTATAGACGTTGGATATAACGGACTCAAAAGACACCCAGATTGGAAAGAAACATTTTGAATCGTATAAAATAATTTAGCGGTTCTTAATCGCATAAAATTAACTTATTTTAGGTATAAATATCTTATTTTTTTATCACAGAGTTTCGTTTCACAGCACGCGAGATAGTCTGAATAGGCGAGGCAGCCGCGCTTTAACCACTACCCTACGTATGTAGTTGGGTCAAGATATAGTTGACAAGTGTTACTTTCATGAGTGTGTCTTACAAATTTTCACTTTGTTGTTTTGCTGATGATAGCAGATAAAAATTTACTAAATTGCCGCGACTGCACTTTACTATCACGCATATTTTCTAGTTGTACATGTCGTGCAAGCTGTTGTCTAGTTTTCCATAATTATTTGAACTATTACACGTCGTGCCAGGTTCAGATTATCTTTTAATAGCTATCCAAATTATTTTATGATACCTACTATCAATATTAATAGGCAATTCTTGTATAAAGAAATCCATTTACATTAATATTCATAGTTTTGGTTATAACATAAGTACATTTTTCCTTATAAGATCTTTATATGATCTAAGATATGTATAATATCTTCGTACTTAAAGTGTAACAATTGGTATACAAAATCTGCACGTTTTGTAGGACACTCTGATACAAAAACATTAAATGATACTTACAATCATTATTGACATGGCATTGCGTAGGTCCAAGACGTTGATCTTTGTCACAAAATTGATAAGTTTGACGTTTCTGCAGTCAATTACTACAGTTGAACCTAACGTATAGTCATAAAATTTTATAGCTTCAGACATCTGAAATAAATTACATTTTAAAATGTATTACATTTGTTGTTATATATTATAATAATATTTTATTTATTACGCAGCAGGGGTAGGCCTCCCGCAAGGTGGACCGACAATCTGGTTAAGGGTGCGTTTCCACAGAAGCGGAGATGCGCGGAGCTGAGCAGAGACTTATAAAAATTGGCCAATCACATTGTTCAAAATACACATCTCATCTCCGATTCAGTGGAAACAGTGTTAGCGGAGTTGAGAAGATTTACATTAAAATTTATGGTGCGCGGAGATAAGCGGGGCACAGCGGTGTCGAGCTTAGTGGAGCTGTGCCGGGTGAAGCGGGGCTGTGCGGTGTAGAGTGCCTAAGATCGCGGGAAACGGTTGGATGCGGGCGGCTCAAGATCAGTCTGTGTGGAGAACCTTGGGGGAGGCCTATGTCCAGCAGTGGATGTCTCTAGGCTGACATGATATTTGTTGTACTCATTTTTATGATTACTTTAGCGTTTATGATTGTTATGTACCTATATATTATTAATATGATGCATGTGTGGGCTGCGCCCCACTTGGTGTCTTATTTATTTTATTTATTAGTTAAGAAAAAAAAAGAATCTACATAAAAATATTTGGCAAAAAAATTCAAAGGCACAATGCAGATAGCTATTCTAATTATTATAAAAAATATGCACGACATACACATAAAATAAAAATTGGCCAAGTGCGAGTCGGACTCGCGCACGAAGGATTCCGTACCATCATTTATAAAAGAAAATCATATTTGTTGTATGTATACTTAAATATTTTTAAGTTACTATCTGTTTATTAAGATCGAGAAAAAATATGCTTGAAAATTAGGTTTGTTGTTGCACCCCCCTTTAATATTTACTTTTTTTTTAAATTACTTATTTTAAAAGGTAATATATAACTACATATTCTGTGAAAATTTTCAGTGTCTACCTGTTACCCTTAAAAATACTGAGCAAAAAATACGACAAAAAACACGTTTATTGTATGGGACTCCCCTTAATATTTTAATTTTTTTTTATTTTACTACTATAGCGGCCACGGGAATACATTATTTGTGAAAATTTCAGCTTTCTAGCTATCCCATTTTATGAGATACAGCCTGGTGAAAGACAGACAGACAGACAGCGGAGGCATAGTAATAGGGTTCCGTTTTTTACCTTTTAGGTACGGAACCCATAAAAGCTAGGACAAATATTAATGTATTAAATGATGTATATAAGAACTTTTATTATAAAACTAGACGACGACGCCAGCAGCTACGGCTGCAATTTTTTTAAATTTACCCGTTTTGGCCGATTCTGTGGGAATTTCGAGAAATCCCTTCTTAGTGCACCCCTACGGTCCCCAAGGAACATACATCCTAAATTTCAGCTTCCTGCCCCCAACAGTTTCGGCTGTAGCGTGTCTGTCAGTCAGTCAGTAACGCAAGGATTTTATGTATTAAGATTAAAATAATGATGTACATCTGTTTTTTCAATATTTTTTTTTTATTGTTTGGGGTCGTCGTTATAGATATCGAGGCTTAATCTTCTCCAAAAGTTATTGTACATAGCAATTTGCCTAGTTAGTTAAAATAAACCAATGCTTATAGTTTTCAGTAGTTTCACTTTTCTCCCGTAACTTACCTAACAAAGATAATAAGTTTAGCTGTAGGTTATACTTTGTCCCCCCCGTGTGATTTCCACCTTGTCATGGTGGGGGGGCTCAGTAGCCGTGGTTGGGTCACCCACAGTGAAGCTAAGCAAGATGCCGGGGGTGGACGCTCCGCGTGGGCTTGACGGGGGACAGTGCTTCTGTCCCTCGCAGTCGGGCGCGGTCGCGGGAGGAGAGGCGTGTCGGTGTTGCGTTGCCGCGCGCCCTATCTTCCGCAAGCGAGTGGGGGTGCACCATTTGTTGCGGTGGGGTCGCAGAGGAAGAGGAGATGCAGTGTTGTCAGGTTGCCGTCCTCCCTATCCTCTGCGGCTGCTGGGTGTTATGGTGACGGAGCCCGCCTGACCATCTGGTGGGCCAATACCCGTCCGGGGGGTAGCGAGGAATGCTTCGGTGATACCCGAACCGCCGACACACGGGTACATGAGGAACACGGCTTGATTTTTAGTCAGTAAGAGTCTGACAGTCCCTTTCGCCCTTACCCCAAGGCGGAGGGACTCCATGAGGATTTTCCAACAAAAAAAAAGGTTGTACTTTGTGAAACTTATAATTTGCAGACAAACACAATTTTTATAAAGCACCTAGCTGTCACTGCAGTACCATGTAAATATTGAGCAGTTGAAACAAATAACGACCTTCTGTAAAAGGCGTCTTTCTTCCAACTGGACAAAAATCTTTATATAGAACCAAGTTAATAACTAAGTAATGAAAAAGGCATTAATAAAAAATAAACGCGTACGTGAAATTAACACAGAGAAGTAATCTACGAGAGAATGGAATGATGTATAACCAGGAACAAGGTATTAAAGCAACCTATAGATCAATTGAAGGACATGGCTTAAAGACACATTTGTAAATTTAAAAAATCTTCCTAATGCATTATATCTTATTCTCTCGCTGACTGAATCCTACATAGGCGTAATTATAAGATTGACGTTTTGACGGGTCTTATTTTCGTTTCATCGAATTCAAACCCCAACGCTTCTACAATAAATTATTATTATTATTATCATCAGCCTTTGACAGTCCACTGCTGGACTAGGCCTCTCCTTTGAAAGGAGGAATTGGCCTACTATACCATGCTGGCCAAACGGGTTGGTATAGGGTTTGTATCAAGTTTTCCTTCTCTTACAGTGCTGTTCTCTGCGTAATATGCTCCCTCCGTCGGCTCTTACGACACCCATGGGATGATACGGGGTGGTGACATCCGTATTCTTAATCCGTCACCACACGGACGAAAATTAATTATTTAAAAAACACTAGACAGACACGCTTTTATAAATACACGTAAAACAAAAAATAAATGATGGATCGTTCAAGTTGTGTCTATTTCTGGGCTGAAGTGTAAGTTATGTGCTTTTAATTTTAATTTATTTGATTGTAAAAGCTTGGGGCGCTGGAACAGGAAAGACTTTCTTGTTAACAAATACTAATACTAACTTCCTGGTGGAAGCTGCATGAGGTCGCATAAGAGCATAACGTTTATTCCGCACAAGGGGTAACCAAAGGGAACCAAAGGTATCTCGTCCACGAACAAGAACTCTACATTTTGCCACTGTTGACGCATTACCCTTATGTACTTAATTTCCTGAAAGAAGAGGCGTTACAAATGTCGGTGAATGTCGTCTTTCTTCGCTGCTGGCGCATGTTTTGTCTGAGTTCGACAAACTGGTACTTTAAACAGACTGTTTAATGTAGAGCCACCTATACTAGTCGTGCTGCAACTCCAGTTAGAGCGCCAATCTGTGAAACCTGCTTCCCGTAACATCTATTCACTTGATTTTTCAACGAGTTAAACAAGAACGTCTTTCCTGTTCCAGCGCCCTACGCTATTACAATCAAATATTGTAATTAAAAGCACATAGTTTACACTTCAGCCCAGAAATAGAGACAACTTGAACGATCCATCATTTATTTTTTGTTTTTACTTGCATTTATAAAAGCGTGTTTGTCTAGCGTTTTTTTATTTTTTTTTTTTTATTTTATACTTTTTGGCCTTTAATAACGATATATTTTTTACATTTATACATTTATTTTAAGTAGGTGAATGAGCCCGCATCCTCTCCATCTCTGCCAGTGCGTCTGTACCTAATATAATCTAGTTCTTCAATCTGGAGACCACTAGGTGATTTTTTTCTAAGTTTCTCACCTTGGCTTGGGTGGGATCTTTAACAACTTATCATCCTATTTACACGTCAATATACATCGTATATAGATATATCAATATTATTATATTACACTCTCCATGTACAGTTCTTTATACATTTTATACAGGCACCTATGTCAATATTTACACTATTCAATATATAATAGGTTTGTTATAACCTTGAAACCTGATCGTGTTCAAAGTCCATTACGTGGCCTTTCTCACAAGTGCAAACACGACTATGATACGATATTCCACCATGGAATGCTAGTACCTATCTTCCGGCTTCATCATCAGAACTTGAAACCTAATCGTGGTCAAAGTTCATTACAAGACTTTTTTAAGAAATCCAAAACAGGTATGATACGATTTTCCATCATGAAGTTGCAGTTCATATCTTCCGGCTCCATCATCAGATCAGTTCGACGGTACCATTTTATTGTATTGTCATCAAAACGACATGCACCTGCCAATTTACATTACGTTACGACCCTTGGAAGATGGTGAAATTAGTTACCGTAGATTCCATTTCATAGTAACATAGGTACATACAGGTCGAAAAGCGTGTTAAAAATAGTCTTAAGATATGATAACTCACCAGTATAGCAAATCTGAGATATTCAAAGACCATCTTTGAGTCGAAGTCGGAAGACAGTACCTTTATCATGTACAGTCGGTAGTTAGTCTTAAGTAGTTTTGGCATTGTACCATGTATTCTGCGGCAAACAAGTAGAGAACACAGCTATTAAATTGAGGTCTGCTTTAAAAGAAACGTGCAATTTCAGACCCATTCGTCAGGTAGTCAATGACCCTGACGAAGAAATGGAAATATAATAATAATAATAATGTCCTTATGTCCGAGGCTTATTTCCATCAGTGGACATCATTCGGCTGATATATGATGATGAATAATGTCCTTTAGACCGTATTTCGGCCAGGGTGGCTAGTCTTATGAGACTAGCCAACTGCGCGGGGCATGTTATAGTGCACCAGTGTGTGCGCGGACACAAGTGCACTCTCACTTTCCTCACTCTTATATAGTTCGATCGGAATCCATATGCGATATGACCGGAAAGAGATTAACGGACCAATCAACCAAAGGGGATGTAACACCGCCAACTCCCTGACTCCAAACTCCAACTAGATAATTCTTTACAGAAAAACTCAATATCACTTTTTGTTCGATCCGGAAAACCAAACCTGATCCGCAGACGCTTACACTACCGCAGGGCCACAGAGGCAGTCGAAATGCCGGCTATATAATAGCTACGTGTATATCCCAAGTTCGTAGATTCGTGTGGTACCGCAACTTGGAACATAGTTAGACACTTTCAGGTGTCAGTCGTGTAACTCGGTTCTTTTCGGGTCAGACTGACAGAATCCTTTTACGCTTTTCTAGAAACAGGGTTCAACAAAGCTTTGAAAATAGAACACAAAAAGAGCACAAAGCTTTGGAATAAAAACACACAGCAATGTCACCGAACCTCGACTACCATTTGCCTCCAAAAGCGCATCTGAATTATTCATAATTTCGCTTGTCGATGTTAATAGTTTGGCACAGTTAAGCAACACTGAAATAGGTCACCTTTTGGAAGGGTGACCGCCTGTGGCTTTAAGAGCGCTACCATGCTATGGAGGGCATATAAAACCTTCGGTCTCGGTCCTTGTTCCAAGACAAGAATCGTTAGGTAATGCCAGAGGACTTTGGGTGGTCTGAAATTCCGATGTAATCGTTGGCCAGATACTCTCACGAAAGAAAAAAGTTACTAAAAGTAATATAACGATACCTACACAAATTTGCTTATGTCCACCAATTCGTTCTTAACGTCGTGTTTGGAGAAGAAATCGGGTAACAAGGTCTTCAGGGTGCACAATTTGTCCAAAGTGTTTTTGGCGCGCTCTAAAGATCCTTTGCACTGTATGAGTGTGACTTCTAGATAATGGCGATCTGAAATAAATAAATAATAATGTTTCATTTGTAGCATAAGGCAGCCAACTGCAGATACCAACAGACTTTCATGCAGAGGGTATCCGTCAATGACTTTTCGAAGTTATGTGCGTATTAAATTATTAATTTTATTATCGCTTGCTAAAAAGGTGAAGTTCAGGCTTGCAATATGATTTATTGTAAGAATAATAATATAGTGAAACTAAACATGGTCTAAAAATATCAACGTATTCTTTATCAACCAACTTATAATATGTGCATATTAATGAATTTGAATGGAAACATCGCGAGGAAACTTGTTTGTCTAATAGTTTTACATGTCGTAATCTTCTAGAAAGACATGTGAAGTCTGCCATATCACATTTGGCCAGCGTGATATACTATGCCTCACCCTCTTGGCACAGCCGTGGCCGTAGTACAGATTTATATTAAGGGCTAATGATGACCAGGAGTAATTCTGGCCCTTTTCCAAAAAAAAAGAATATTACGCAGCCATGTACTAGTTATTTGTTCTTTAAATATATTTTACTTAAATATATTTTTATATTACTTGGATACATAGTACTTGCTTAATTTCAATACCTCATGTTTCAGTATGAACTGATTACCATTCACAAAATAATATTAACGTTCTAAAATAGAAGTGTTTTCAACTAGTTAAATCAGGCACTTTTAATGCAAGGTCAAAAACAATCTAGGTATCAATTTTATTTTTGACTATCAATTAGGGTACTCATTTTCAATAAATTTATTTATTAGAGCTTTAAAATAAATTGATGAATAAAATTGCTAATCTTTTGGCAGCTTTTATTACATACAATAACTTATATAATTTATATTACTTGCAGTAACCATTATTGGGGCGTAATGGCGTAATGAATGTGTGTGCAACATTTTAGTTTGTTATAAGCAGATGATAACCTGTAGACTATTTTATTTATTATTTTTAATTACTTGATGATGTATTAGAAAACGATTAAATGTGCCTATTATTTGCGAGATAAGCAAATATTTTGTAAAACTGTAAATTACATACTAACCAAAGTGATTCCTTGTAAAATGATTTTGTTTAGCGATCCAATCTTCGAAATTCCTGATCGTTTGTTCCATCAGTCCTTCTTGGTGTAAGTTCAATTCCTTCCTAATCTCTTCAAGAGTATTAGGATTGAATTTTGTGACCGGTGTGTCTATTAATATTTCCATGTTGACCGTTCGACTTGACGAAAACAATAGAACTGATTTGTTTGCTTACTACACTTTTTACACATCAGCTTCAAATTAATTATGTTGGCACTTTACAGGTTTATCTTGATTTTATAGTGTCAATTCTTCGTTGCACAATGCATAGTACCTATGAAAAAGATGAAACAATTGTTCACGGATGGTGGAATGATTAATGTGATTATGTACAATTATGTTTTGCTGAGTGCACACTGCTGAGTCACCACACACTCCGGATTTTTAAACTGGGCGGTAACTTCATTTAGTCTTTATGCTTGTAAGCGATTGAAAATGTTATATAAATTCAAATTATTATGTTTTACGAAAAAACGCAGCGATAGCCTATTGAAGATACCAACAGACGATGCATAGGGTATTGCGTTCGAATCCCCGAATCATTTTTTTTTCGAAGTTATGTGCGTATAAAATTGCTATCGTTAAGTATCGCTCAGAGAGTATATTAAACCATTCGGTCCCGACTGTTATGAAGATTTTTAGCCAATCTTTACGGGAAATTAATAAACTGACACTGGGCAGAGCCATGGAATATCACTATGTATCTCTTTGGGTTCTGGAGGTCAGACGGCTGTCACTTCTATCTGTTTGTCAATTCTGATTTTTTAATCTGTTAGACTAGTAAGCGAACCCAAGGCTCCAAGTTTCTTGGATGCAATTGGGATAAACGCTATTATTAGATTATAATCATTATTTTCGGTCAGTGTCAATCAAATTACTTAATAGGCAGTTTATTTTTATTCGTTTTTACTCTTCAATCAGTGATTATCCTTTCATTTTAAAGATGGAAAATAATATACTGCTATAATTATACAATGACAATAATTGGCTGATTTGACTTGTAATATATTTATCATTCTTAATAAAGATAAGAAAATTAATTGTGATTAATATTTTATACGTAACTAAGAAATCTTTAAAAATCAATGAAATTTCTCAAAATGTATCATCTTAACCAAATAATTATTGGAATGAACTAGAACCCCTACCTTTTAAAACCAAAAAGAAAAAAGCAAATAGAAAACTCAAACACAAACAATATATTCACCAACACATATAAACATTAGCACTGTTTATTTCTAGAAACAACATAACATGTCTTAATACGTCAATGGGCTAATTTATACAACAAAGCATTCGGGCAAGTTAAAAAAACACACACACAAAGTTACTTTTTTACACTATAAGAGAACACAAAACAAAAACATTGTTCCTATTTATATAAAAATTTGTATTCTTAAAAATATACTATTCTCACAGAATCTTTTTATCATAATGCGTCAAATTAAATAATGTTTGTGTAATTTTCGAAAGATTTTACGTATCGGCCATTAACCTTGAAGTTTCGACATTGAGTTCTCAGATCTTGCCCTCGGTTGTCTAATTAGCATTATATTTTAATATTCATCTCTAAGGTTAAGTTTTTATGTATGCGGCTCAAAATATCGTCCTAACTATTCGAACTTCCTGTCATATTTATATAGTAGAAGGAATTTCGAAATTTACTCGAGCGCGTCAGATATTGATAGCAACCATGTCTTACGTATTTTTAATAAAGTAGGAATGTTAATCTGATTTTTTGCATTATGGAGGTAAGATTCAAAATGCAAAAGAAAAAAAATTAATCAAGCATATCAGAATTTCTAAGGGGATGTTATGTGAACCTAATAAAAGGCTCTCATTGAATAATCTGATAATTTAGGTGTCACGCCAACTTGTAGCAATTATAAGAAAGTTGCAAATGTGAATGAGTGAATTCCCCGTTTTGAAATACTCAAGCGCGTCAGATTAAGATACATATGCTTTATCCTAATGTCCTAGACGTGCCTTCTCTTAATCTGACGATTATCTGGAAGGACTAAGGCAACAGCTCCTTTTGAAAATTTTGAAAATCAATAGCCACTCCCTACATTGATGAAAAATTATATATTATTTACATATTTATCATTATATCATCTAAGCTTTGCAACCCCATAGGTCTCCATGACGCTCTAGTAAATCCTAATATAGCATCGTGATCTCCCCTATTAATATGTGGGGTGGGTTTCTTATCTTTTAATATATTATGAAATACTTACGTTACTGCCTGACTGACAGACATACTACAGCATGCAAAGCTAGTAGCCACAAGAAGCTGTTATTTGGCATGTATATTTCTTATGGACCTTACAGGGTGCACAAAGAAAGTATTTCCTAAAATTCCCTTGGGATCGGGCAAAAATGTGCGGGCGTAGCTGTGAGCTATCTCTTATATTGCATAAATCTTTATAAATGGCAATAAATTGCATGTAGATATGTTTCGATGTAATCATAATGATGACAAACCACAAGATAATGTTAAGCTTATGCTATCTATCAAAATTAAAAGAATAAATAGAACATCATGTACTTTATTTGTTAATATTTCATATCAGATTTCAAGATGTTGATGCAAAACATTCTTAAAATTTTCGCCTGAAACGTGAAGTATTCAATTCTCTGAAAACAAAGCAATTTTAAAATTTTCTAAGATTATATTATACGCAGTTGATTAGTTACAAGTCATAAAGAGGAAAACAGAATTCTAAACTTGTAATGAAGAATACGTAAAAGAGATTCTGGAAAGCTATATTCAGTTGACTACACTAAACTTATTGCCTAGTGGCAAACAAAAGATAATTCTTTGAGTGATCTGTAAATTGATCTGGGTGTTATTTGTGGCCGTAGCTAAATTTGTTGTAAAAATGTCACCAAAGACAAAATTTCCTCATCATGCGACAGCAGTCATTTAAAGGAGGAAAGAAGCAGAATAACTTACTAAGCTAATTTCTCTAGTAACGCGTCATGCTGAGGCTTATAATGGAAAAGCCAATCCAGGTAAGCTATTCCGCCACACAGGAGAGCTACCGATAAGGCTGCTACGGCGTAGATAATCATTATGACACGGTGTGAATCAAGTATGTTCTCAGGGCTTGTTGTTTTGCGCGAGTCCAAATCTAAAACAAAGAATATTTTTTTACTTTATTTCATCTATTGTTGTTAATTTAGTATTCAAAGCCTTTTCGATAAAAGTTAATCTATCAGCAGTACATTTTTGCCTTTTTTGTACAGTCAGAATATATTTGAAATAATATATATTTTTATGTTGATTGTATTTATTAGTCTCGGCTTTGTCGTATTTGATTGTTGTCTTAAAACGCGGTTCAAATAGGCCTTAAATTTCATTAAAATATCGAACAAAAACAATTTAGACACTTGACGTTTAACTTACAAGTATAATTATCACTATCGATATTAATTAATAGTTTGTCGTTTTGCTCATAGAATGTTCGTTGGCTTGGCTGTGGATAATTTGAACTGATGTTGAGATGGGATGCCTTTATGTATATTATAACGGATAATATAATCATGTTATTGTACTTTAAAAGAATCAGTGTTCTTCATTGATATAATTCCTCCATACATTTTTAAAATATGACATCAACGAGAATATACTAAGGTTCTTTTACACTATGCTGATGTTTCGTATTTATATTATTACTAGAGGATACCAGCAGCTACGCCTGCATTTTTTTTAAATTTACCCGTTTTGACCGATCCCGTGGAAATTTCGGGAAATCCCTTCTTAGTGCACCCTTACGGTCCCCAAGGAACATACATGCCAAATTTCAGCTTCCTGCGCCCAATAGTTTCGGTTGTAGCGTGTCTGTCAGTCAGTCAGTAACGCAAGGATTTTATATATTAAGATAATAATACTAACCCTCCTATTTACTCCCTATTCTGACTCAAATTAGGTGAGGTCTATGTCCCATAGTCTGGGAAACGTTGCATGATAATATTAATATAGTGACGAAAGGAAATATAGTAATTCCTTTTGCTATACATTTTTATTTACTGTTTCGGTGAACCGAATGTTCCTAGTCAATTTGGGAAAACTATTAATATTGTGGACTGTAGGATTTCGGTTATAATCGACTAGGAAATGAGGAAGTGAAAAGGTGATGTGGATAGGAGCCTCTTACCTTGCCCGGCAGTCTTCTTCTTCTCAGAAGGGCAGTCTCCTGGTATCTTCAAGTATATTGAAGCTGCTTGAATCACTCCACTACACAAATCACTTTCACTCGCGGGCGGTTTGTTGAGTTTTTGGTATAAAGCGGGAGCGGTAAAAGATATGGCGGTGCGGTTTGCGTCGCGATACGGATTATTCTAGACTGTCTCTCGCGTCGATGAACGCGGCGACCAATCAGCGAAAAGGCGTGCCCCTTCTAGGGAATGGGATAGACAGGGACGGAAACAAAGGCATCGCTCGCATTGGACAAGTAAGCGAAGAACGATTGACGTTGATGTAATTAGTTATCGATAGGAAGGTAGATGGCGCTACCATTTACCTAACTCTAAATCTACTAGTGCGTATTTTGATTTTGAGTAAGTTCACTCTTTGGTATTATTTATACTTATTTTCAATTTAAGTTGACCTGACTATCATGCTGCTGGTTCTCTACTGATCCTTAGAAGAAATTTAGATCTAACACTATGTCCAGTGTTAGAGTTGGGACCAGGCTCGCGTGTCGAGTGTCGCTTTTACAGAATAATGGAGGACGTGGAAGTGGCGCGGGTGTTTGAAGCTATACGCGTTTCATCTACTCCCAGTCGCGCCATCGCTATCCAAATATAAGTCAAGCGAAGTTATACATTTTTTTTTCTTCGTCATCATCAGCCTGCAGTCCACTGCTAGGCTAATGGTAATGGTTTCTCCAATGGTATGTCACTGAGGTTGATTTCCAACTCTTCAATTCCCGCCGCTGCCAGTTAGTTAGCGTAAATCTTCACTCCACCTAGCCAGCTATCCTACGCTATGGCTATAGTACGTCTACTCCAAATTTTTTTGATTCTGCGACAAATGTGACCAGCCCACCACCACGCCAATTAGCTCATTTTTGGGCTATGATACTTTGGTTCTCATTCCGGTCATTTCAAAGTCAAATTTTATTCATTCAGATCACAATGTGACACTTATGAACGTTAAATATAAAACATTGTTACTATATGCTTCTACATTTTCATTTACTGCCACGTTCCCAAAGCAAAGGCGTAGAACCATGAGAAAGAACGAGCAATAAAACTCACGGTCACTCTTTTTCATCGCCAGGTTTTTAATAATACATAACAATTGAACTTTTGTAAGGTGCTGCAACTGTTATACCTTCTATGTTACTTGTATATATTTACTGTACATAATACTCAAGCATAATCAAGTTAAATTTTGATGTTCATTTAGTTAGCCTCCTGAACATAGACATGGTGAAACACGAGCATCCACTTACATTATGCACCTAACATTGCCTGTATGGCAATCCGCGCAAATGTTCAGAACCATGATGGAAATGATGCAGTTAAATATCAAAACTTTTTATACCAGCCCATAAGATTTGATTTGATATCGATATGATTAATAAATTTTTACCATTATAACTAATTTCTAACATTACTTATCAAGTCTGTAATCAAGGTCAGTAATCACTACGGGTTCAAGCCAATTTTATACCAACAAATATTTTAATCGCGTATGTAATGCCTTTACGATTCAATGGGCTTCAAAATATGCACTGCGAACAAACGGAACAAAGGCTGTAAAAGAATGTATGGCAAAATTGTTATCATCGTCTAAATATTTTCCCCTTTTATTGCTGTATGGCATCGTTTAGCAACGTTAGTACAATAACTAGATTTTCATAAACGATATTGAATATTGTGTCAATAATACCTCAGCTTTATGCTTTTATTGCGGATATTTTTGGTTACATATTGTAAGTTAGTAAATTTAGCGATGGGCTAGTGAACAAACCAACAAAATGCCATGCAGAGGGTATCGGGTTCGACTCCACGGCGCTCGCCAATGGCTTTTCGGAGTTATGTGCGTATTGAATTGTAAATTATGTAATTGGCCCGTGTCTCGAAGAGCACGTTAAATCGTCGGTCCCGGCTGTCACAAAGATCTTTGATAGTCGTTACGGGTAGTCAGTACTCTCAAATAATAATAATAATAAATAATAATAATAATAATTTATTTATTTATCTTTCTACAATAATAGTATATCTAATTCTAAGGTAAGTAAGTACTAGATTATAATGGGAGCCTGTACTAGGTTGGACCTGTGCCACAGGCGGTAAGAGCACTGTCATATGTTTATTATGTTTACTACAAAATAAAATGTTTATACTAATACTTATGGTAGCGCCATCTACCTTTCCATCGAGAACTAATCACATCAACGTCAATCGTTCCACGCTTGCTTGTCTAATGCGAGCGATGCCTTTTGTTTCCGTCCCTGTCTATCCCATTCCCTAGAAGGGGCACGCCGTTCGCGGATTGGTCGCCGCGTTCATCGACGCGAGAGACAGTCTAGAATAATCCGCGTCGCGATGAACTGTACCGCACCCGCTTCATACCAAAACCTAACAAAACCGCCCGCGAGTGAAAGTGATATGTGTAGTGGAGTGATTCAAACAGCTTCAGGATTCTCCAAGACATCAGGAGGCTGCCATTTGCAAGGAAAGAGGACTGACGTACAAGGTAGGTGTGCCCTCAACCTTCAGCATCCTTAGAATATCCTATACCCACTCACACTTTTCACTTCCTCACTTCCTAGTCGCCGAAGAACCGCCATCCTACAGTCCACAATATTAATCCTTCCCAAATCGATTAGGAACCTTCGATTTCGGTGTAACGCCGAACCATTTTTTTTTCCATACGAGTCAGATTCATTTACGTTTTATACGTTAAACCTCGTTATATCTATATACCTAGGCAGTTATAGCACCTAGCTATACTGCTAGTTCATTCACATGTGACGGTACATGGTTGTTTTCGCACGCATCAGTAGGTAATATACTTTTATGTAGCTACCTACTTACCCACTTATTATTTCTGGAACTATCATAGTTGTCTTGTAAATCTTATATTTCAAGCAACTTTTAATTCCTTCGCTTTAAAGTGTTGCCTAGGTACTTAGGTAAAGTAAAAGGTACTTTAGATATTCTTATTTTGTTTCGGTCTCATTAGCCTAAACTTACGTAAGCATGTAACAACAAAAGAAGTCACGCGTGTCGGAAGACAAAGAGATGACAATCTTAGAAGCAAAACGTAATATTTTATTTGAGCGCATTCAAAACATTTACGAGCGTTCAAAGACCGCAGCCGTTTCTGATACTAATAGGGAATCATTCCTTAGTTATTGTATGACAGTAGATAATATTCGAACAGATTTTCATAAGTTGTTAGACGATTATAACACAAGATTACTTTCTATTAATCCTGATGAACAACCGAATTATCAGGCGTACACCTGATTCGAAGATCTTTATTGTATTATTAAGCGTATACAATCGCAATTGGAGGGTAGATATTCGGCACAGCCCGTTGCAGCGGCTCGCAAGCCGAAATTACCGCCAATCAAGATTATGTCGTTTGACGGAGACATACGAAATTGCCCGTTATTCTATGCGAGTTTTAAGTCTACAGTGCACGATAATGTTTCTCTGACAGATGCTGATAAGTTGTACTATTTAATAGGTAAACTGTCACCGAAGGCCCAGTCCGTATTTGCAGGTGTCACACCCAGTGCCAGATATCAAGACACGCGCGTCCTAGCGTCTACCTACTTTGATCAAGCTTTAAATCTTAAACTGTCCGGTGCCGCGTCTGTCGCGAATTTCCAGCTGTTTATAAATAACTTCGTAACCGCGGTTAATTCTCTTAGGAACTTAAAATTGGAAGATCTTTCCGACTTTATGTTGCTTCAACTCGCTTTAAAAAGTTTGACACTGAAACAATTCGTGCTTTCGAGATGACGGAACGCAATAATAAAATACCTACACTAGATAGTTTTATTTCGTTCATCAAAGATCAGTGTCGAATATTTCATAATACGCAGTCTAGTTCACCTAGCCCGTCTAAAACTAACAACAGCAAACAAAGGTTGAATAAATCGCGAAATAGTAATAATAACTCAGTCCCTAATCCACAATCTTACGTAACATGCTCGGAATCTAATAGTAATAATTCACAGAAGTGTCTGTGCAGTAATATAGTGCACGACCATTTCTATAAGTGTCCCGCCTTCAATGGTCTAAATCCAACTGCTCGTTACAAGTGCGTAAAAGACAACAGAGCTTGTATTAATTGCTTAAGTATAAAGCATAAAAATAGTGATTGTTCTAGTAAGACGAGATGTCGTTCATGTAATCAACGACACCACGCTTTATTACACTTTGATAAAAGTTATCCGTCGTCGAGCCAAGCCGGTAACCTTGACACGCTTACGTCGCAGGTGCAGGCCACGGTGACTTCCCCCTCCACGTCTCAGGGCGAAGTATCGTTGTGTACGACGTCCATTGCGCGGGCGACGCGCACGCGAGGACGGCACTCGCGCATCTATAATGATCCGCGCAGGGCCAAAACGCAGTGTACGGCGTCTAAGACGGTACTGTTAGCGTCAGCGCAAGTTATCGTTTATGATGTTAATGGGTCGCCGCACATGGTACGTTGTCTACTCGATAGCGCGTCTCAGACCAATATAATAACATTGGAATGTTTCAAACGCCTCGGATTGTAGAATAACTTAAGAAATACTAGTTCAGTGGTCAAAGGAATCGGCGGGTCAGAAAAACATTGCAAGGGTTCCGGAGATATTAAAATACATTCGCGTTTTGATAGGGATATTAATTTTAACATTTCTTCGCTTATCGTGGAGCGTATTACGGACGCATTGCCGAACGCTAATGTAGACGTAGCATCACTCACTCACCTCGAGTCATTGCCGCTAGCAGATGCGGAGTTTGCGAATCCGGCAGGCATTGATCTTTTGATCGGAGCTTCAATATTTCCGCACTTGCTACTAACTAAAATAGTACGTAGTGAGCGATATGATTTACCGCCCGCTATTGAGACGGTATTTTGGTATGTGATTATGGGTACCGTACCTACGTTACATACTTCTCATTGTGTTACGTCTTGTTGTTGTTCTGTTCTTCAAGAGATCAAGGTGGGTGCTAAAACTGTGTGTAAGATAAAGCACTAATTAGCTATGCTATGCTATGCTATGCTACGCTATGCTATGCCATTCTATGCCATGCTATGCTGTGCTACGCTATGCTACGTCATGCTACGCTATGCTATGCTATGCTATGCTATGCTACGCTACGCTATGCTACGCTATGTTACGCTATGCTACGCTATGCTACGCTATGCTACGCTATGCTACGCTATGCTACGCTAGGCTACGCTATGCTACGCTATGCTACGCTATGCTACGCTATGCTACGCTATGCTACGCTATGCTACGCTATGCTACGCTATGCTACGCTATGCTACGCTATGCTACGCTATGCTACGCTATGCTACGCTATGCTACGCTATGCTACGCTATGCTACGCTATGCTACGCTATGCTACGCTATGCTACGCTATGCTACGCTATGCTACGCTATGCTACGCTATGCTACGCTATGCTACGCTATGCTACGCTATGCTACGCTATGCTACGCTATGCTACGCTATGCTACGCTATGCTACGCTATGCTACGCTATGCTACGCTACGCTACGCTACGCTACGCTACGCTACGCTATGCTACGCTATGCTACGCTATGCTACGCTATGCTACGCTATGCTACGCTATGCTACGTTATGCTACGCTATGCTACGCTATGCTACGCTATGCTACGCTATGCTACGCTATGCTACGCTATGCTATGCTAAGCTATGCTACGCTACGCTACACTATACTATACTACACTTCCGCTTTGTATATGGATGACATTGCCTGTAGTGTCATATCCGCTTCGCTAGCAATTTCGCTTTGTGAAGAGCTTATTCAGCTTTTCAAGCGAGGCCAAATTGATCTTGTCAAATGGACAAGCATCTCTAAGGAGGTTCTCGCACGCATACCATATTCTCATAAAGCTTCTCCAGACATTGAGTTTGAGAAGTCTGTACCGCATAAAGTTCTCGGTTTACGCTGGGACAAATCCTGCGATAGTTTTACGTTTGACGTCTCACCACCAGATGATAAGTGCACCAAAACGCACTATGCTGTTCACAGTGGCTCGACTATGGGACATAATGGGTTTGGTGGCTCCCACAATTTTGTACGCCAAGCTCTTGATCAAAGAACTTTGGCTATCAAAGTGTGAGTGGGATGAAACACCCCCTGACCATATTGTCGCCGCTTGGGGCCAGTTTTGTATTGAGCTTACCGCGCTCAATCAAATTACTATTTCGCGTCATCTTGGGTTGGTAGATGGATGTACCATCAACTTAATAGGTTTCTCTGACGCCAGCGAGCGTGCTTACGGCGGAGTCGTATATCTGCAAGTCCGCATTGCTTCTAACTACTCGGTGCAGTTAGTTTGTGCCAAGTCTAAGGTCTCGCCTGTTAAAACAATTTCGGTTGCGAGACTGGAGTTGTGCGCGGCCCTTCTGCTGTCTCAGTTGCTCCGCAAGGTTCAAGACACAGTTTTGCCCCACTACCCTATTAATAAAATATACGCATTTTCTGACTCCAAATTAGTGCTCGCTTGGATTTATTCATCTCCTCACCGCTGGCAGACTTTTGTCGCCAACCGCGTTCGTAAATTGTTTGAACTTGTTCCCGCTACTTGTTTCAATCACGTCGCGGGTTATCGTACTCGGCTTCAGGAAGAACTTTCCATAGATCATATTGACTGGAAGTTTATTCCACCAGCATCACCACATTTCGGTGGATGTTGGGAAAGCATGGTCAAAGTAATTAAAACGCATCTCTTCAAAGTTATAGGTCAACAGATCCTCTCTTACGAAGAGCTTTTAACTGTCCTTGCACAAGTCGAGGCACTGATCAACTCGCGTCCGCTCACGGCATTGAGTAGTGACCCTGCAGAACCATCCGCGTTAAGCCCTGCACATTTTCTGAACACAGTGCCATTATCATCATTTCCGGCTCCTGAAGCAGACTCTTTAAGCTTGCTCCAGAGACATACTCTGCTGGATAAACTCGTGCAGTCGTTCTGGCGGCGCTGGCGTGCGGAATATCTACACCAGCTTCAGGCTAGATCCAAGTGGAATAGTCCTGCATCCCCCATACAGGAGGGTATGTTGGTCGTCATAATACACGATAATGCTCCGCCGCTTTCATGGCCGTTAGCCATCGTAGAGAAACTGCATACTTCCAAGGACGGTACAACCCGCGTTGTTACCGTGAAAACCGCGAAGGGGAGCTACGTGCGCCCTGTTGTACGTCTCTGTCCGCTTCCAACTCAGTGAGATCTAGCCTGAAGTAGGATCTACCTCTTAGTATAAGTATTAAGTTTGTAGTTTTCGCTATTATTGCGTTTGTAGTTTTCGCTAAAGTTAAATTAGATTAATTTTATTATCATATCGCTGTCTTAGCCTATTGATGGCTTATGCGGTAGTACACCCAATATAGCTAAGTTCAATTCTATTTCTTTTAAAGGCAATCCTTTAGGGCCGGTGGGATATGGTAGCGCCATCTACCTTTCCATCGAGAACTAATCACATCAACGTCAATCGTTCCACGCTTGCTTGTCTAATGCGAGCGATGCCTTTTGTTTCCGTCCCTGTCTATCCCATTCCCTAGAAGGGGCACGCCGTTCGCGGATTGGTCGCCGCGTTCATCGATGCGAGAGACAGTCTAGAATAATCCGCGTTGCGACGAACTGTACCGCACCGCCATAATTTTTCCGCTCCCGCTTCATATCAAAACCTAACAAAACCGCCCGCGAGTGAAAGTGATTTGTGTAGTGGAGTGATTCAAACAGCTTCAGGATTCTCCAAGACATCAGGAGGCTGCCATTTGCAAGGAAAGATGACTGACGTACAAGGTAGGTGTGCCCTCATCCTTCAGCATCCTTAGAATATCCTATACCCACTCACACTTTTCACTTCCTCACTTCCTAGTCGCCGAAAAACCGCCATCCTACAGTCCACAATACTAATCCTTCCCAAATCAACTAGGAACCTTCGGTTTTGGTGTAACGCCGAACCAACTTATTACTGCCTACACTATTTATAGAGTTACATAATTACATGAATACCTACAAGACCAATGCATAGTTCGGAGTTATTTTTATAATATAACTAGTCGACGCCAGCGGCTTCGCACGCACATATTTTCGAATTTCCCGTTTTGCCCGATCCCGTGGGAATTTCGGAAAATCCCGTCTTAGTGCACCCCTACGGTGCCCAAGGAACATACATGCTAAATTTCATCTTCTTACGACCAGTAGTTTCGACTGTAGCGTGTCTGTCAGTCAGTCAGTAACGCAAGGATTTTATATATTAAGATATGCAATAACAATGTCATGACAAAGGTACAATTTGTTTAAGCACTGATAGCAAATCTTCGGTCTGCTTATAATCCAAAGATTGTAAATACTTATACACTAGTTGCTTACAGTTGAAATAATTTACGTCATATATAAACAGTATTTTGTTTAGTTTGTTATATATAAAAGGCACTAAGAAAGCATAAAACCTGTTTGTGAAGACGAATTTAGATTCGGAAAGTGCAGTACATACTATATCTTTACGCCTCTTATTGTTAGTGAGATTAGTGTCATAAGTTAGCGTGGTGTGCTGTTTTAGGACAATATACATTACGAAAAGCTGTCGTACAGTTAGTACATTACATAGTTCATATAAGCGGTGCGTGGGAAAGCGAAAAGGCCTACAGGTTGCCACTTTTAGAAGTGCTCTTTGGGCCCGTTCAATCGGCAACATTATGGATTTTGGAGCCCCGCCCCATGATGTGATACAATACTGTATAATAGACTGATATAGGGCCTGATATACACGTATGATGAGCTTATTATCTGCTATGTAGGGAAAGTGGTCACCATTCGTACTGTTATACCCTTAGAATGTATAAGAAATCGCTGAAAATGACACACTCCTATTTTAAGCTGCTGCGTCAGCAAATCGACTAACTCAGCTAGGACTGGACGGTTAGAAGCCAGCCAGTCGCTCTTAAAACTCGGTTCGGGTTGGACCACTTCTAGCTCCTAAAAATTATATCTCTGTATCCTAATCTACCAGTTCAGTATTATCTTCAGTGTATTAAATAGTTTTTTTAAAAACCTAAATACGATATCCCGTATAACATTTGGTGGCAGCGGTGGGATACGAAAAACGATATCCCGAATACGTCTTCGAAAAAATTCTGTGCTTGTTTGGTGAAATAGTGAAGAACGGTTCATCGTCCTGTTGATCGTGACACGGAGGCCCGTGTCCATTGCTGAGCCTTGCCTGGGCCCTTACAGTTGGCCTAACGTCTTGCTGCGACTGATCCTGAGACTGATCCCGATCCTGGCTGTACTACAGTGAGTACCAAACTTTCTAAGTCCGCAGACACGGCTTCAGAACACAGAACTCAGAGTTTACGCAATGTATTAACGCATTTTGTGGATCTTGTGTAATATATTCTTAATTCTTTCGTCATCCTGAAAACAACACCACTATTCATAGCCATATTTATGTGTGGTACTACTAATTCTGAACAACGGAATCTGTTATTGTTATACGCTTCTAGATAAACTCGCGGCTCCACATCGAACTTGTACGAGCTAATCTATAGTGGAGACGGCTTCTTTCCTGTATACAATATTTTATTCGATTTTATGTTATTAGTTGATATTTAAAAGTATAATAATGACTAGCAAAGCTGACCTTAAGGAAGAAGCTCCCAGTGGTTCTAAGGGCACAGCGCCCCGCTCCGAATCAGAATAGAAAGTAGAACTTAATGTTCTACTCAAATTTATCAAACCTTTCGATGGCTCTCGAGAAACATTAAATGCTTTTATTTCCAACTGTCAAAGCGCTCATAACATCGCCAATAAATCACAAAAACTTACTCTATTCAAGTAAATTCTCAGTCAACTCACCGGTAGAGCTGAAACGACATGTAGCATTAAAGAATTCGACAATTTCGAACAATTTCTAGATTTTCTCAAACAACAATTCGGAGAAAAGAAACATTATACACACCTTCTCTCCGAACTGCAAGATTGCAAACAAACCCCTTACGAGTCCGTTAACCAGTACGCATTAAAAATAGAAACGTGTCTAGCTAAATTACTCACGGAAATCAAAATATCCATCCCATCAAAAAGGAAAACGGAAGTAGCAGGCAGGGTAGCAGCTATGGACGACCTAGCTCTCCATACATTTATGTTTAACCTTCAACCACGACTTTCACAAATAGTGAGATGTCGCGACCCCGATTCCCTCAATGCGGCGGTGAATTTCGCTGTCGCAGAAGAAAAGATACTCTCGGGCACCTCGAGCAGGAAACCGTTCCAACCCTATTATAACTCAGATAAACCTAGATTTCTACCGCGACGCGAACCCCAGAGCCAGACCTCACGCTTTCCAGCCGCGCAAAACACTCGTACAGCAGATACGCCTAAGAAAATCAATACTGGTGACCTCATATGTCGATACTGCAAAAATATTGGGCATACCATAGACAACTGCCGCAAACGCCAATACAACAATAGCCGCAACCAGTATAATGCGCAACGTTCTACTTCCGGTCGCCAAATTAACACCGCACAAGATCCGTCTCGTAGGACCTACCACATTAATCAGTCACAAGACGACGGATACGATGAAGTAGATAATTTAAACGAATAAAATTTCCCAATACGTATCGCGCGGGAAATTACCACCACAGAATCAAAGTCGATACCTTAAACACTGTATCCTCTGAATCGAATAGTCAACCTAAATCTCTGAATCATTTTACTGACACTAGTAATCCTCTGAATCCTCTGAATCCCCTGAATCCTCTGAATCCTTTGTAATCACCGAATCCTCTGGATCCACTGAGTCCTCAAAAGTCAACACATCCTCTGAACCCACTGAACCACAGTACCAAATCACTTACCAAATCTGATAAATCCCTGAATCCAATGATTACCAAGTCCACTGTAGCCAAGGAAACCCCTGAATCCCTAATACTTACCAAACCGCCTATACGAGGGTCAAACTGAAAGTTCTTAGAAAATCAAAAACTGATTACATTAGCCAGTTATTAGTTTTATTATATCTTTTCAAAATATTGTCCATTGACGTCAATACACCGCTGCATGCGATGGAACCACTGGGAAAAGCACTTTGCCCACTCGTCCTTAGGGGTCTCTTCAATGGCGTCGCGATACGCAGCCACCGCTTCTTCAGCATTCATAAACCGCTTTCCTTTAAGTTTTTCTTTAATTTTTGGAAATAAATAAAAATCACAAGGCGCGAGGTCGGGGCTATACGGCGGGTGACCCAGTAATTCAACGTTTGATGTCGCCAAATAGTCGATCGTTCGCTTGGCGGTGTGCGACGAGGCGTTGTCGTGGTGAAGGAGGATCCTACTGCGAGGTCGTTTCTCTCGAACTTTTTCCAAGACAAGTGGCAAACAATTGGTAGTGTACCATTCTGCAGAAACTGTTTTTTGATCCTCTAACACAATTGTTGCGAAATGACCTATCCTTCCAAAGAACGAGGCCACCATTTTTTTCCCGCACTTCGATCTCTCTTCACTTTAGTTGGCAACTCCTCGAAAGGAAACACCCACTGAGCAGATTGTCTTTTGGTTTCAGGATCATAACAGTAAATCCAGCTTTCGTCACCTGTTAGTATGTCGAACACAGCATTTGAGTCACCTCCGTTAAATCTTTCAATCATTTTACGGCACCAATCCACACGATGGAGTTTTTGAGCCTTAGTCAAATTATGAGGTATCCACCGGGCGCAAAGCTTCCTGACCGCTAAATGTTCGTGGAGGATTTTGTGCACTTGACTCATACCGATGCCTAAGCTTGTCCGAATCTGCTGATAGGTCACTCTTTTGTCAGTCTCTATCATACGCCGCACAACACAGATGTTATTTTCAGTCGTCGCCGTAGAAGGCCGTCCCTCACGTACATCATCAGTGAGATTAGTGCGACCACGTTTAAACTCATTAAACCAGTTGTAAACAGTCGCACGAGATGGGGCTTCATCGTGAAAGGCCAATCGTAGTCTATCATAACTTTCTTGTTGACTTAAATGACATTGAAAGTCATAAAAAATCATTGCACGAAAATTTTCTCGTGTTAAATTCATGTTGACGTGACACAGACAATTTTCAATTTGCCGCCAAATCGTAAAACAAATGACAAATGAATGAAATATATACTCAGTAATATTGGCAAAGAGTTCTATTTTCAAATTTTAAAATATTTTTTTTATTATATTGTTTATAAGTGGCCAGTTCTAAGAACTTTCAGTTTGACCCTCGTATATTCTAGATCCAGAACAAAGACATATTCTGAATGTGTTAAAACCGTACCAAATCCGCAGCCTGTATCTCCAAAAATCGTGTCCCTGAAGCAAAACCTGAAACATACACAAAATATTAGATTTTTACAAAATCAATAGAAATACAGAAAAGCGATACTTACCTCATATCATGATCCAAACTCCTGTCGCAGACCGTCCTCTTTCCTTTCTAGTTGACACTGGTTCTTGTGTTAGTCTGTTAAAATTAGATTCTATGTCTCGAGTACCGCGTTTAAGCGATGTGATCATAACGTTAAAAGGAATTGACCCTAATGATGATGTTACACCAACAACAGGTAGCTTTAAAATGCATATATTTCAAAATTCTTTAAAATATTATATGCAAGAATTCCATGTCGTAAAAGACATTAGCCTAGGTCATGATGGCATCATAGGCAATGACCTCATGAAAGAACTAGGATGCCAAGTCGATTATTCCAAAGATGTATTACGCATAGGTAAAGAATCGATAAAACTCAATTTCTCTGAACCCTTGTATACTATTCCCCCTCGCACTGAAGCCGTTATCGAATGCACAGTCAGTAACCCACATATTTAAGAAGGTACTATTCTAGACCAACACATCTCTGAATTCCTACTAATCGCAAACTGCATTGTCAAAGTCAAAGAAAACAAACGTGTTAATATAACGATTGTTAACACATCCGAAGAACCAGCAACAGTCTACCCTAACCTCAACCTTACCTTAGAAAAATTACCCGAACCACCTGAAATTACTTGCACTTCTTCGCATTACCAATCCAATGCTTCAGATAGGACTAATCAAGTTCTGAAACAGTTGAGGATTTCCCATCTAAACGAAGAAGAAAAACATGCCCTCCTACAAGTATGCGCTGACTTCTCAGACATCTTTCACCTCCCAAGCGAGCAGCTTACTTATACTACAGCCACAGAACATAAAATCAGAACTAATTCCGAAGTCCCGATCCAAACAAAATCTTATAGGTTTCCAGAATGTCACAAGAAAGAGGTCGAAAATCAGATGAATAAAATGTTAGAACAAAACATAATTGAACCCTCCAATTCTCCCTAGTCTTCACCCATCTGGCTTGTACCTAAGAAGCTTGATGCTTCGGGACAACGCAAATGGAGAGTCGTTATCGACTATAGAAAACTCAATGACATAACCATAGGAGAAACCTACCCCATACCACAAATCACTGAAATTTTAGACCAATTGGGTAAAAGCCAATATTTCACCACATTAGATTTAGCCTCAGGGTTTCACCAGATCCCAGTTTCAGCCTCTGACGCACCTAAAACAGCATTTTCCGTCCCACAAGGACATTTCCAATTTACAAGAATGCCGTTTGGACTCAAAAACGCACCTTCGACGTTTCAAAAACTTATGAATACCTGCCTATCAGGACTTCAAGGTTCACGCTGTTTCGTGTACCTAGATGATATCGTTGTGTACTCGCCAGACCTCCCAATTCACCTCCAGAACCTATCAGCCGTCTTCGAAAGACTCCGTAATTATAACCTCAAACTCCAGCCAGATATATGCGAGTTTCTTTGTAAAGAGGTCGCTTATCTCGGACATCTTATCAATAGCGACGGAGTAAAACCTAACCCCGA
Organism: Euclidia mi; assembly: GCA_944739405.2. NCBI lineage: Eukaryota > Metazoa > Arthropoda > Insecta > Lepidoptera > Erebidae > Euclidia > Euclidia mi. The sequence goes on along the minus strand of OX123201.2, from coordinate 59,171,108 downwards.
TAAAATAAAAGCAATCACAGAATTCCCCATACCTAAATGCTCAAAAGACATAAAATCATTGGTCTTGTATCATATTACAGACGTTTCATCCCGGACTTTTCGAAACTCGCTAAACCTCTGACATCTCTTCTGAAAAAGGATACACCATTCAAATGGAATAATGAGCAACAGCTCTCATTCAAAAATCTACAAAACAAACTTATTACATCACCAGTCCTTGCTTACCCCGATTTCTCTAAACCCTTTTTACTCACGTGTGACGCCTCAAACTTTGCTGTATCCGCAATTCTATCTCAAGGCCAAATCGGCAAAGACCGTCCCATAGCTTTTGCATCTCGCACTCTTAATAAGGCAGAATGTAATTACAGCGTCACCGAAAAGGAATGCCTCGCCATAGTCTTCGGTACCAAAGCCTGACCATATCTCTATAGTCGAAAACTCACGATTGTCACTGATCATAAACCACTACAGTGGCTTTTCAATTGTAAAGACCCTGACTCAAGGTTAGTTAGATAGCGATTAAAATTAGAAGAATTTGATTATGACATCGTCCATCACCATCCTCTTAGCGTTATCCCAGTTTCAATCTAGGGTCCGCTTTCTAGTCAAACCGGATTTGGCTGAATATTAGCTTTTCCACAAAGCGACTGCCTGTCTGACCTCCGTAACCCGAAGGGATAGCGATATTCCATGGTTTAGACTAGTGTCAGTTAATTTAGAAGGTACTGACGCCCTGTAACGACTGTCAAAGATCTTCATGACAACCGGGACCGACGGCTTAACGTGCTCTCCGAGGCACGGGACAAGCGATAATTAACAATTCAATACGCACATAACTCCGAAAAGTCATTGGTGCGTGCCGTGGATTCGAACCCGATACCCTCTACATGGCAGTCTATTGGTATATCCACTCGGCTATCGCTGCCTTTCTATTGGTATATCCACTCGGCTATCGCTGCCTTATTATGACATCGTCCATAAGAAAGGAAAAATCAATACAAACGCCGACGCATTGTCTCGATTCCCCGTCAACCCAATAGATTTACCAAACCCCGACTCCCTATTTCCGAATGTTAGTGACACATACGACAATCCTTTAGAAGATCCCTTACTAGAACTACCATCCCATATTCCATTCGCGTTTGACAACGACGCAATGATTAACCAAGAGCCCATTCAAAACCCTGTCCTAGATCCCACATTAAATCCTTACATAAATCCCACACCTGGACCTAGTACCGTTCCAGATTTTCCCTTAACTCAAAACGAAGAACCTTTGCCAGAACTAATTGAATTAGGCTCATTAGATCTAAGTCCTAAAAGTACTGAATTTAACCCCGACTTCGACAATATCGAAATTCCTTCACCCATCGATTCCCATAACTCACCTGTCTCTGATGTAAACGACGATGACTACTCCATATTCCTCCTGAAATTTATAGCCAACAAAAAACTCAGTCCCAACTCCCTACTGAAAGAACACAATGAAAGTTTGCTAAAATGTCCCTACAAGATAATCCTTATTTCTACCTTGATAGACTTAGATGAATCCAACCCCTACGTTTCAGAAATCTTATCCAACAGTACTAACGAAAATGAAATCCTCGAAGCCGAAAAGGAACTACACTCTTTCTTAAAAGTAAAATTTGAAGAAAAGGATATCTACTTAATCTTTACGAAAGTAAACCACTTCGACGAAGCTTCTTACCCTGCTATCTACAATACCCTGAAAAGAGTAAGAACCGATATCTTGCAACTAACCCCGATAACAGATATTGCTATTTCTGATTTTAAGAATCCCTTCAACCAACACTCTTATACTAAAATCTACAATATCCTAACCTACATATTCCACAACACTAAAATCTGTTTACACGTTTACCTAAACAAAATAATATATCCAACCCTAAGCGAAAGACCCAAGATCTTGAGAGAAAACCACGATATCCCGGTAGCCGGACACCTATGCTCAACACGAATGTACAGTAGAATTAAAGAACAATTTTACTGGAAAGGAATGAGAAGTGATATAGAAGACTATGTCAAGAAGTGTAAGTCATGTCAGGAAAATAAAGCATTAAGAAAACTCAATCGAGCCCCTATGGAAATTACAACGACATCTACTGCCCCCTTCCAAAGAGTCGCGTTAGATATAGTAGGCCCTTTGCCTGAATCCGGCACCGCCAAACTCAAGTATATATTAACCCTTCAGGACCACCTACCCAAATATTCTATTGCCTATCCCTTACAAAGTACCACGGCCGAAGAGACAGCCGATTGCCTAATTCATTTTATTTCGCTCTTTGGCATTCCCAAATCAATACTGAGCGACCAAGGAACAAACTTTACTACCGAACTATTCAAAACCACATGTCAGTTCCTAAAAATAAAACAACTATGGGCTTCACCCTATCACCCACAGACACAAGGCGCTTTAGAACGTAGCCATTCAACGCCCAAAGAATATCTTAAATCCTTTATTAATGATAATCAAGATAACTGGCCCACCTATGTATACACAGCCATACTCACTTACAACACAACCATACACTCTACCACAAAACTCACACCATACGAACTAGTTTTCGGTCATAAACCATTCATCCCAAACTCTTTTTATGAAAGCGGCCCTAACACCACGTACTCAGATTATATAAAAATGCTGCAACATAAATTTAAATTACTTGAGAAAAGGCCCTTGAAAATATTATAAAACAAAAGAATCCTCAAAAACTTATTACGATACTCGCACTAAGCCACCTCCAAAATATAAAATCGGTGACTTAGTCTACTTAAAAAACCATTTAAGACTGAGGAAGGCCTTGTCTCCCTTGTGGAAGGGACCCTACAAAATCATACAAGTTCATAACAATAATACCGTCACACTCCTTATTAACAGACGTCACATCACGCACCATTTCGACGAAATCAAACCCGCAGAAACCCCTACCAGTTCATAAAAACTAACGCTACCCTATTTATTTCTTTCAGGGCCCGATCTATACTCAAGCGGACTTTATCAAGCCGTATCCGTCTAATTCTGGCATCTACTTTGACAACCTAGGCAAACTTAAGATAATTAAAGGCAATCTAAATATAGTTAGTTATGTAGATATCTCGTTCATACAACCTCACATTACTAATTTAAATGAAGCTATGAGTTCCCTAAGATTTTCTTGCCAACGATTCGAGCACTCACAATGTGAAGACATATTATCACCCTTATCAGTGCGATTTAAGGAAATCCAACGCGAATACGAATCTATGTCCCACCTTATTTCTAAGCGCAATAAACGCTCTCCGTGGTTTGGCTGTATAGGTACAGTATTCAAGCATATTTTCGGCACTCTCGACGAAGACGATGCCCTAAAATACGACTCCGCCATAGAATCACTTCAAAATAATCAGAAGAAGTTAGCGACTCTAATAAAAGAAAATATCTTGGTCACCACCTCCACCCTGGAACAATTCAAACAAACAATGATTAAATTAACTAATAATGAAGAAATTATTAACAGATCATTAACTTCAATACTAAGCCAAATAAATAATATTACAGACATTTCTAATAATTTAATCATTGAAACAAAAGTCCGCTCCATACTTACCAACATCGAAAGCTCCTTACTTACATTGTCGTTCCAGCTCGAAGATTTGACAAACGCCATTGTTCTCACTAGTCAAAACATCCTACACCCAAATATTCTGGCGCCGGCGCAACTATACAAAGAACTCACTGATAACGACAGGCACATGTCTCGGGACACTAGGATACCTACCGATTTCTTTAAGTTTAGATAACATACATTTAATTTTAAGTATTTCTAGTGTATCATGTTACTATTTTAATCATAAACTTGTATTCGTTTTACAAATACCTTTAGTTACTAACGATGAATTCGATTTGTATCATAATTTAGCGTTACCTACCACTCATGTTACGGAAAACCTAACTATTTCACCCTCTAGTTTGTACACTGCTATTTCTAAGGATAAACTTACTTTCTGTAATCTAGATAGTTTAGATAACTGTAAGATAATTAACTCTGAGTTTTACCTATGCGATATACCTATGGTTCTGTTGTCAAGCGGTAACCCGACATGTGAAAGTGAACTGTTGACGAAAACTATCAGTGCTATTCCCGAACAGTGCGTTACTAAAATGATAGTCGGCGAATTAGACATTTGGAAACCCTTGACAAACAATAAGTGAATTTTCGTGCAATCTCGTCCGAGCAAGATATCAATCGAGTGCGGTATTTCAGAAATACGCGAAATAATAGTGTTCGGCACGGGTGTATTAAACACTCCTAATCAGTGTATAGTGTATACGAAAAGTGCTCGGTTATTATCGTCAAATAACCCCGTTAATATAAGTGCACCTAGCGTTATTCTAGATTTTAATATTATAAACGACTCATGTTGTAAACTAGATCATAAGAATTTAAATAAGATACCCCATACAACATTACAGAATATTGACCTAGATGATTTAGTAATCAATAATGAAAATAACAAAATATTTACTAATTTAAATGAAATAATCGAAGAAAAACCTATTTTGACTAAATATGGGACATCTTATTTGACACTTACCGTGATCATATCAATTATTGTAATCTCCTTTATATCTTTTAAAATTGTTAAGTTAATTCTAAGATATAAGAAAATATTTAACCTCTCTAATTTAAGACAGACCCGTTCCGAAAATGACAACAGTCCGCATATCACCGATTCCCCTGTTCCATTACCCAGATTGAGAGAAGTAGTATAATTTTTCGATTCTGAATTTCGGTTGTTTTCCCCGAATTTCAGTCTTATGCGGGGGGTTGTTATACCCTTAGAATGTATAAGAAATCGCTGAAAATGACACACTCCTATTTTAAGCTGCTGCGTCAGCAAATCGACTAACTCAGCTAGGACTGGACGGTTAGCAGCCAGCCAGTCGCTCTTAAAACTCGGTTCGGGTCGGACCACTTCTAGCTCCTAAAAATTATATCTTTGTATCCTAATCTACCAGTTCAGTATTATAGTGATCTTCAGTGTATTAAATAGTTTTTTTAAAAACCTAAATACGATATCCCGTATAACAGTACGCGGGGCACATACGTACAGCTCGTTTATCAGAAAAACTAAAGGTCACACAAACACGCCTTTGCTTGTGTGCATAGACATACCGGTCGCCATGTTGCTAGCGGAGTGTCGCGCGAGTCGCACTACAGTTCCTCAGTTGACAAAACGTAACGTTTTTCGCGCGCGGTGAGTAAATTTTTGACCTACCTTCAGTTCATAATTGTAAGTAAAATTATTATATTTTTGACAAAGTGGTGATGATTGATTAATATTAACATTGTTTATTTTGACCTTTTATTGTTATATTTCTCAAACTAAATTAGAATTTGTATAAAGTTGTATTTTAATTTTGAACAAATGCATGGGGTACATTCGGACAGCCAGTCAGGGGGCACATTCGTACGCGTACGAATGATGATGATATCCCCGATGATACCCCGTGGGATCTCCACCTTGTCGTGGAGGCCTGCGCAGGATGCGTCCAAAGGTGTGGGTGCGAGGGACAGTTGTTCTGTCTCTCGCAGTCGGGCGCGGTCGCGGGAGGAGAGGCGTGTCGGTGTTTCGTTGCCCCACGCCCTATCTCCCGCGACCAAATGGGGGCGCACCATCGTTGCGTCGCGGTGGGGCCGCAGAAGTCAAAAGTCAAAGTCAAAAATCATTTATTCATCTAGGTCACAACGTGACGCTTATGAACGTCAAATTTTTAAAGTAAATTAATAATGCTTCTACATTTACTGTTGAGGATTCTTCTTCGATGTAAAGGAAACAATTGTGTGGACTGTATAATCACAATATATTTCGCCGGTAAAGGTAAGCAGTACAATATTGGAGACTAAAATATTTTACATGCGCGCGTGCCGATCGTCGTTCGGTCGCGGGGTGAGTCGCGTGTCGCAGCCCGTGCGCCGCCGAAAACCGTTGAGACCGTGCCCTCCGTGCTCCACCGTCCCCCCGCCAGGGGCACCAACATACAAGGCGCGAACATGCTCCCCGGGTTAAAGAATTCAATAATGAATCTAGAGGAAGAGGACAAATATTATTAAATGAGCGTAGTAGCGTCCCCTTCTTCGTCTTCAGCTCGACCACGCGTGTAGTTCCGTCGCTTCCCGGGAAGACCTTGGTGACACGTCCCAATGGCCACAGTAGCGGTGGTTGTCCTCGCTCTCTCACGAGCACCAAAGTTCCCTCTGATAGTTCTCCTGTTGAGGTAGACCACTTGGTTTTTTGCTGGAGAAGAGAAACATATTCTAGGTGAAATCGCTTCCAAAAGTGTTGTTTTATGTGCTCCACTCTGTGGTAGCGCTCCAAGCGACCGATGCTGGTTTCAGTCACCTGTGGATGCGGAACAGCCATAAGCGATCGTCCAATTAAGTAATAGGAAGGAGTGAGAGCAGTGAAGTCTAATGGATCAGAGGAAAGTGGGGTTATAGGACGTGAATTAAGTACAGCTTCAATTTGAGTTAAGCATGTGATCAGTTCTTCGTATGTGAAGTTTGTTAGTCCTAGTAACCTTTTCAAGTGATGTTTTGTGGAGCGAACGGCAGCCTCAGCAATGCCGTTGAAATGTGGTGAGTATGGTGGGGCGAAATTAAGTTCAATGCCTTCCTGTGAAACTTCGTAATTAATATTAGATTCTTGTAAAAACTTATGTAATTCATTACAAGTGCCGACAAAATTTGTGCCATTATCAGATAAGATGCTCTTGGGTTTGCCTTGACGAGCAACAAAACGTTTTAAAGCTGCCATATAGCCCTCTTTAGTGAGATCTGTAACGAGCTCGATATGGACAGCCTTGACTGCTAGGCAAACAAAGTTTGCATATATACGCCTTTAAAAGTTTGCACCCTCGCCCCTTTTGATCTGCTATCAATATTGGCCCGGCATAATCGACACTACAATTTATGAATGGGAACTCCAAGTGAGTTCTTTTAGAGGGCAACTGCCCCATAACTGGTTGCACATTTTGAGCCTTATACCTAAAACATTCTATGCATTTTCTTACTACCGACTTAGATAGATTTCTACCGCCAAGAGGCCAATATGTTTGACGTACATTTCCTAACAATAACTGAGGGCCAGCATGAAGTAAGATTCTATGTTGCATTTGAAATATCAATTTTGTAAAGTGGTGCTTGCTGCATAGCAAAACTGGATGCTTAACCTCGTATTCATATGGTGAGTTGTCCAGCCTGCCACCTACACGAATAATGTTATCTTTATCTAAAAAAGGGGTTAAAGAAATAAGTCTGTTCCTGCGCGGCAATGACTTCCCTGATCGAAGTATCGCGTACTCATCTGCAAACATTTCAGTTTGAGCTGCACGTATCAATATAGATAAGGCATCTTTAAGTTCTTTAATAGAAAGAGGACCTGTTACTTTAGAATTAGGATTCTTTGAATTGTGTATGAATCTATGTATATATGCCACTGTTCTTTGTAAACGATTTAATTTTGAATGTTTATGAATTAATGAATGAATGATTGATTTATTTGTGAGAGACGAAAGTACATGATTTTGTGAATGTGTGAGAAACGAGTGATCAGTGAAGTTTGATGTAATGACTTCTGGTAGATCTTGTATCACACTTCTATTAGGCATGACTGGCCAGTCTTTTTCATGATTTAACAAAAGGTGAGGCCCTGACCACCATAAAGAACACTTGCTGATAAGGTCAGCCTTCAGCCCTCTAGAAACAAGATCCGACGGATTGTCCTTAGACGGAACGTAACTCCACGTGTGCCCTGCTGTGTTCTCCTGAATCTCATTGACACGATTACGCACGAAAGGTTTTAATTGAGTCGGTGACATTGACAACCAACCCAACACTATTGTTGAGTCACACCAAAATTGTCATTTGGTAATGGGCAGAGTTATCGAACTCAGTACTTTAGCACACAGTCTCGCCCCTAGCAACGCCACAAAGCTCCAGACAAGGAATGGTGGTGGGCTTTATTGGTGCTACACGATTTTTAGACGCATAAAGTTGTACCTGAACTACCCCTTGCTCGTTTACTGATCGGAGATACACACAACAGCCAAACGCTTTCTCTGATGCATCTGTAAAAACATGAATCTCATGCAATATAGCATTGTCACACACAACCCATCGGGGAATTTTTAAATTATTTAAACTTGGAAGAGTGTTTATAAAATCGTACCAGCTATTACAAATGGACTCTGGGACCTGCTCATCCCAATCACACTTGGCTAACCATAATTGCTGCATTCGAATTTTTGCCTCAACTACACATGGACCTACCAAACCTAATGGATCATATATTTGACTTATGACTGATAACACTTGACCTTTAGTAACCTGTTTACCTGCATCAATGTGAATAGAAAATGATAAATAATCTGCTTCACACATCCAAAGTAAGCCTTAAGTTTTCGATGCCAGATTCCTATCCTCAGCTAAGTTTAGGCAACCCGAAACCTCTGAAGAATTTGTAATTTGGTTTAAAATTGACGAATTATTAGACTTCCATTTTCTTAAATGAAAATTAGCTGATGACAAAACAGAAATTACCTCTTTGACCATCTCTACGACGTCGGATACTAAATTTCCACCAGCAAAATAATCGTCAACGAAGAAATCGCGTTCAATTGAAGACCTGACGTTTTTACTAGTAGCAACTTTAGCCAAACTAACCAAACATTTTGTCGCCAAATATGGTGCGGCTGCTTCCCCATAACTTAAAGTATTGAGCCTGTACGTTTTCAGTGGTAAATTGGGATCAGTCCTGAATATAATTTGCTGTAGATCACGTTGTGACGATGTGACAGTAACAGCACGATACCTCCTTGTTATATCACCAGAAACGACATATTTGTGTTGCCGAAATCGTAACAAAATTGAAAATAGATCCTCCTGGACAGTTGGACCTACCACCTGAATATCATTGAACGATATTCCAGACGAGGTAGCCGCTGAAGCATCGAAGACCGTCCGAAGTGGCGTTGAGCTAGACTCCTTTATAACCCCATGGTGAGGTAAGAAATACTCAACATTATCACCTGTGTGAGGCTTCATAGACGTTTGATTTTCTATCATGTGGCCAAGACGCTCGTACTCCTCCATGAAGGCAACATATTTTTCTTTGAAACTGGGATCACGCAGGAAACGGCGCTCCAGAGACAAAAATCGACGCTTAGCCATTTCATATGACTCACCTAAAACGTTAGGATTGTTTTTTAATGGAATTGTTACAACAAAACGACCCTGTTCATCACGAATAGTGTTTTGACGAAAGCTTTCTTCACATGCGCGTTCTTCTCGAGACATAGAATGTATTGATGACACAGAATCTAGTTCCCAAAACCTGTTTATGTTACTGCTTAATTCATCCATCGACACATTGCAATAGTATGATTGTTTTTTAGATGACGAAACAACTGGGACTGGGCCCGACACTATCCACCCGAATCTTGTGGCGTGAAGATTGGGTTTATTCTTACCTAAGTTGATCGATGAGGTACCTAACACATTCAAAAAGACTTCAGCGCCGACAAGAATATCAATAACTGACGGAATGTGGAATGAGGGGTCAGCCAGTTGAATATCTGTTGGAATGTTGATGTTGCTAATGTCCACCATATATGACGGCAAATTCCTAGTTATCTCAGTCAGTATAATACAACTGATATTCTCCTTATAGGCACCATAACGGGACTGAATTGTAAACATACAAGACTGTGTGCTATTAGAAATCTGATTGTTTATACCTGATATAGTGGAGTTAGCATTAGTGTTTCAGTAATAAAATTGGCTGTGCTACCGTTATCCAGCAGAATCCTGGCGTCGAGCTTCTCACCTCGGCTGTTGACCACTGTCACCAGAGCTGTGGAAAGCAAAATAGAATGGGTAGAGTTTTCTGTAGTGTCACCCGACAAGGCGATGTTTTCAGACGTGCTGTTTTGAAATTGTGCACCTCCAACAACGTCAGTAGGTAAGCTAGGTAGAGCAATACTAGGCATAGGGTCTTGGAAGTTGCTTGAGTTAGGTTGATCTACATGTAAAAGGGTATTATGCCTACGTTTACAGTATTTACAATGCGACAATTTACACTGTTTACTAGAATGGCCAGAACGTAAACAATTAAAACATAACTTAAGCTCCTTTACCTTTAACAAACGATTTTCTACTGTTAACTTACGAAAATCTTCGCAAACAAACATAAAGTGGTCTTTTTTGCACATAGGACATTTACTGTATTTTTTTGTAATTCCTTTGTGTTTATTATTGTTTAAATTGTCGCTTTTATTGGAAATTTTTCTATCTACTATATAGCTGTTAGTACTACTATCTACATTTTTGTTTGATTGTTCAGTACGTTCAACCGTCTCCAACAAATCAGCCCGCTTGCTAACAAATGAACAAAATTGTGACAAAGTAGGATTTTTAGATAAACTATTACAATACTCCTGCCTGTCTCTGTTCGTGACTTTATCTACTTTGTTAGTCAACATGTACAGTAAGATTGTATCCCAATATTCAGTGGGTTCATTCAATGTTTTAAGTGCTCGAATATTTTTATTGATTGTGTCCACAAATTGCCGCAAATCTAGACACGATTCTTGACACACTGCGGGAACATTGAGTAAGGCCTGCACATGGTTATTTATCAAAAGCCTGCTATTGTCGTACCGTTCACATAGTAAATTCCACGCCATCTTGTAATGATCAGCCTTAAAATCAATATTTTTTATTATTTGTTTAGCATCTCCCTTGAGCGATGCACGAAGGTAGTGAAATTTACCAATGTCATCGATATTACTGCTATTGTGAATTAAAGAAATATATATGTCCTTATACTCAAGCCAACACTGATAACTACCATCGAACTGGGGTAAATCTATTTTAGGTAAGCGAACAAAATTTTGACGTAACGATGCACCTGTGTTTTTGTCTGTTGAGCCCGCTACAGACGCGGCGTCATTGCCGGCATCAGCGCTGATCATCAAACTGCGCGCTTGCGCCACCACTGCATGGTAACGGTCCTCGAACTTGGCACGTTCCCCATACGCCTCGTCTAGGTTGTCCGAGAGCATCTCAATCTCCAACTGCAAATTGTCAAATGCATCATATAAGGCATCAAATTTACTAAGCCGTCCCTCCAGCTCAATGCGCTGCAAGCTTGAAAGTGATTCGCAACTAAGAAGCACGTTAACATAATTGGAGAAGTTTTTAAGCTTAGCTTTCATGGCACTGCGTTTTCTTACTAATAGATCGTCAGTAGATATTATAAAACTGGTTTTATTTCAATGGAAAAGAAAAAGAATTCGCTAATAGAATCAATTATTTAGATAGAAAAATTAGGTAATTACAAAGAATAAGGATAATGCGATATAAACAATTATGTAGCAGCGAATAGGTATAAAGAAGGTAAATATTGCAATGAATAGCCGTGTGACCTACTAAGCAGAGGCGATAGCAAACCGGTTTTTGAGCGGCTATTATGTTAAAATGTAAATGATTTACGACAAACTTTATGCATAATGACTAATGATATGAAAAAACGATCACTTGATAACTCAAATTTGAAATTGAACTGAAACGGTTGTAACGGAATTTTTGAAATTTGAAACGAAGTAATAGAAATGAAATGGATAGGAAATTGGAACGATACACAAATATGCTTATCTTTATCCACAAGGCGGACTGTGAAGATTCCCACGAAGCTACTTGATTTCTCGGCGGTTTCGACCAACGTAGTCGAGACTTGATCACCCGTTGACGTGAAGACCTCGGGAACTGGTAGACGTCCTCTCCTCGCTCGTACTTAGGCGACTCCAACTCCAAACTAGTCTGCCGTTGAAAACAGCTGACTATGACACGGCGCTTTCGACCGGTATTCAAATACGAAGTCCGCCAACGTCACACGAACTGCCCCCGCGCGAACGTTTTCTTCGTAATAAACGTTACGCTGAATTTGCTGTCGGCTCAATTACCAAAATGTTGAGGATTCTTCTTCGATGTAAAGGAAACAATTGTGTCGACTGTATAATCACAATATATTTCGCCGGTAAAGGTAAGCAGTACAATATTGGAGACTAAAATATTTGATATGCGCGCGTGCCGATCGTCGTTCGGTCGCGGAGTGAGTCGCGTGTCGCAGCCCGTGCGCCGCCGAAAACCGTTGAGACCGTGCCCTCCGCGCTCCACCGTCCCCCCGCCAGGGGCACCAACATACAAGGCGCGAACATTTACATTTACTGCCCATTCGCAAAGCAATAGGTAGAACCACGAGAAAGAACGGGCAATAAAACTCGTGGCCACTCTTTTTAATCGCCAGTGTTATGGTACATATTTTGTTTTTGTAAGGAGCTGCAACTGTTTCACATTGTAATTAATTACTTGTAAATAGTAAATAAGAACATACATAATACTTAAACAAATATGCAGTTACTAAATTAAGTGCTGTAGTAGTCTTCTAATGTGAATCTTGTGTAACAGGAGCATCCACTTACGCCTTATAATGTAGGCAACTGGCGATCATGTTCAGAACTATGGTGGAAAAGTATGTTACAGAAAGTGACGGTATATGAATACACGAACATTACAAAAACGTTAGTATCCAGTCCATGATAACGAGTTATCTTCATCTAACACTGAAGCAAATTTTTATAAAATTTGTGTAACAACAATGAAAATGTAAATGTAGTAAGTTGAATGACCTAATAATACATGAATATTAAATTAATAGAACTAGAGATATTATATAAAAAAACTGAAAAGTAAGGTATCTATATAAATTTAAAAAATCAAGAGTTGGCTAGTGTAAGTGACCATCTATCCTTATCACTGAAATAATCATTAATGGTATAATAACCTTTGCTAATAAGGCAGTCTTTTATTTTACTTTTGAACGTACTTAATGGTAATTCTAAAAGACTAATTGGTATTTTATTGTATATACGAATACCTAGCCCTACAAAAGAATTATTAACTTTATGTAAACGATGATAAGGGGTATATAACTTATGCCTGTTTCGAGTATTTATGTTATGTACATCACTTTTTGTAGTAAATAAACCTATATTTTGCCTAATATACAATATATTAGCAAATAAAAATTGCGAGGCTACTGTAAGAATCCCTATAGACTTAAAGCGTTCCCTAAGAGTATCTTTTTCACACCTAATATGTATATTGCTCGTACCGCTCGTTTCTTTAGAACGAAGATATTCTGAATATCCGCAACTTTGCCCCATAACAAAATACCGTAGGACATAACACTATAAAAATAGCTAAAATAAACTAGACGAGCTGTGTCAACATCAGTAAGTTGTCTTACTTTTTTGATAGCATACGCAGCAGAGCTGAGCTTTCCTGCAAGACATGCTATATGTGCACCCCATTGTAACTTTTTATCTAGTGTAATGCCTAGAAACACTGTCGATTCAACTGTGTCAAGTTCCTCCCTATCTAGCCTTATATTAGGTCCCAGTTGTCTAACGTTAGGTAAAGCAAACTTAACGCATTTAGTCTTTTTAGAATTAAGCACTAGGTTGTTTGCTGTAAACCATTGTGTAACCTGTATAAGTGCATTATTTACATCATCAAATTGATTCCTATTCCTATCTACTTTAAAAATAAATGACGTATCATCTGCAAAAAGTACGACATCACAGATGTTTTTTAAATAAAAAGGTAAGCGCCGGGACTACTCAATAAAACCACCATGATGGCGTTCCTTTATCCGATCCCATTGAATGGTGGGAATTGCGTTAGCATTTCTTCCGTGACCTCGAATAAGCTGGCTCGCTGAGGCTAACTTGCCTTAATACACCTTTTTTCATACAGAAAAATGAAAAATTCCAAAGCAACGAAAGGCGCACGCAGAACACAAGGTGGCAGACCCACCGCCCGCAGGCGTGTACACGTCTGGTGGCCGGAGATCGTCAAATGAACTTAATCTAACCTTACACCAGGAATCAAACAATGTGCTGGTACTTTGGGATTAGTTTTCAACTAAGACATTTTTCCAAAGCCTTCAATAATTTCTGATTAAATTTGTTACGGGTTCCAAAATTTGAGCTTTCCCCGGGGATTCACGAGTATCAAAATTCGGTGTCTTCTATGGTCACTGCTGTCATATTATTAATAAAAATGAAGAAAGATTTTAACTCTGTTTCCATAACTACAGTACGTACTTAAAACACGTTCGGTTCGGTTAAAGTGTCTACTTTTAAACTAATTAACTAACCAAAATAAACTGCGATACAAACAAACTAAGATAACTAGGAAATACGTCAATATAATTATTATACAACATTGTAGTCAACATTTAGTTATACAGGTTGTCACAAGACCCATCACCAAACCAAAGTCTTCTCGTTTTGGACATCATGCCATGTCATACTAAGCAAGAATAATACGTGTGAAACGAACTTTTTTTTAAATTGACACATTTTTTTAATTAAAAGTCCTCGCAATTTTCGAAATACCTACTTATCCAAGGGTGCATACAACATTTATAGAACACATTGGCAGGGCAAATTCATAGATTTTATACCTATGTAGTTAAAAAAATCTATAATCTTTGAGCTTCAATATCTCCTGAACTAGTAACTTCCCAGGACCAGTAACTTCCGAAGTAAAAAAGGTTCATAATGATTGGTACAATATGGAATTTCGGTTTTCGTAAAGGGTCTTTTTATATAAGCACAATATACATCAAAGGTAATAATACATCAAAGGAATCACAAGTACTTTGTCGTCCTTTGGGATGGGAAAAGGAATAGGAAGAGAAGCGGGATCAGGGAGAAAGAAGGGATGGGGCTCACCAAACGAAACGTAACAATATAGATAGTGTTACTTCTTTTATTATTATTTATTTATGAATTTTTATTAAACATTGTTCTTATATGTAGTTACATTATGCCCCACAAAACCTTCTAACAGGTTTGACTGTGGGATCCAGTCTCCGTACTGTTATCACAATAGTTTCTGCAGGTACAATGCTATAAAATTAAATATTACAAAGCAATTATATAAAGGTAGGAACATTAAACTAAATACAATCTAAATAATACTGCTTAAGTTTTTTCTTAAATAAAATTTTATCTTTTTCGCAACGGATGTCCTCAGGTAGACTGTTTAACAGGTATGGCAGGCGTTTTTTTTAATAAATAATAAAATAATATTCTACCACATTCACACAACACCATCTAGTCCCAAACTAAGCAGAAGCTTGTACTATGGGTACTAAATAATGGATAAACATACATATTATATACTTAGTTTTTGTAAATTTATTTATTTATTTATTTTATTTATTTATTTATTTGTTTCACAAGCAAGCATAACAAAATTATGTACAATTTTAAATGAAAACATATAGTTAGCTACAATATATGTGCGGCTGGTACTTAAAATAGGAGAACCTGAGCCATAAGTACCACCAACCTTCTAATGACACAATACAGAACTTACATAATAAAGCATTGAGACAGTAGTTCACAGACTGTCTGTCAACACATAGAACTGTTGACAGACAGTCAACAGTTCTATGTGTTGCGTAAAGGTAAATCGATCATCTAGTATCACACCTAAATATCTTACGCTTGTAGCATTTTCTAATTTTGGACAGTTACATGTGGAATGGATATTCAATGTGTGGTTGTGTACTACAATGGAGCATTTAGTATCGTTCAAAGATATGGCTGGTTTCTTAATACTAAATATAAGGTATTTAGTTTTTTTCACATTGAGTGAAAGAGAGTTGAGAGCAAGCCAGTGGGTTATCTTATTCAAATCAATCTGAGCTGCTTTAAATGTATCTTCCCATGTGCGCCCTCTAAAGATAAGAGCTGTGTCATCAGCGAATGCGAAAAGTCTACCATGTTCTAGTTCTATTTTGCTCATCTCATTTACGTAAATTAGGAAGAGTGTAGGGCCCAGTATACTGCCTTGGGGCACGCCATGTTCTATTGGCAGATTATTGCTAAGATGTTCTCCTATCTTTACACATTGTGATCGGTCAGTTAAATAGCTTTCAAACAATTTTAGCCGCATATCCCTAACACCGATTCTTTCAAGCTTTTTCTGTAGAGTGGGAATAGAGACCGTGTCAAATGCCTTTGCCAGATCCAGAAAAATGCCCAAACATTTATCACCATTATCCAATGCTTCTACTAAATGATTACTGAGATCATGAACAGCGTCATTCGTGGAAATATAGTTTCGAAAGCCATACTGGTTTTCCGATAAAGTATTATTGGCATCAAGAAAGTTTCTAAGACGACTGTTCATGATTTTCTCCAAAATTTTGGACAATGTTGGCAATACAGAAATAGGTCTATAGTTCGTGACACAGTCTCTATCCCCAGACTTGTAGATAGGATGAACTAGTGCCCTCTTTAGTAGATGTGGGAAATCACCGTTCTGTATACAGAGATTGAATATGTAAGTTAATGGAGGTATCAGTGTTAGCCTGAACTGCTTTAGGATGTTGGAAGATATGCCATCCATACCAATTGCACAGTTTGTGCGCAATGAAAGGATGATACGTTCTATTTCTGCCTCATCAGTTTCCAAAAATGTGAGTGAATGCGGGTGTGACCAATAAGGTGGTATATCATCAGTGTTGATGGTGTTACTAATAGTTTTTGTGATCATGGTCGCCAAATGTTTCCCCATATTGGTAAAGGTTTCATTGACGTCATTGATGGATTCATCAACGGAACCTTTATTTTTTAGTAAGGCCGTGGCTGGTGTGTTTGTCCTCTCAGTGTGAGTAACTTTTTTAATTATATTCCACATCATTTTTGGGTTCCCTTTAGCCTTGTTTAATTCGTCTCTTTCATATTCAATTTTAAGTTTTTTTATTATGGCGGTACAGAAATTACGGTATCTTTTGAAAGTTGTTTTTAATATTTCATTGTTAGGTGCTCTTTTCAATTTAATGTACATTCTGTCTCTATTCTTCATACATCTTAGCACGCCCGGAGTAATCCATGGTTTCATAATTCTCAGACGATGCGGTACAGTATATATTTTAGTACTTATTTTTAGTGCTCTGGTTAATGATACATACATACATATTATACATAGAAACACCCAGACCAAGACAAACATCCATGTTCATGCACAGAAATGTTTGACTTGAGCGAGAATCGAACCCGCAGTCGCTAACACTCCCGCGGCGCCAACCGGTCGTTAAAAAAAAGTAAAAGTTTTTAAAGTTCTATATCCATAATAGTTACATACTCTTGGCACTGTAAATCTGCCGGAGGACATCGATTAAGTATTGGAGTTATTAGTGACCTCCTCCAAGCTAATCTCCGGATTGCCATGGTTGTTAACTAAAAGAAGATATTTATGCTTTAATTTAACTGGTAGGAATTTACAAATTTCGTACAGTTTTGCATAATTTCTATAATTTTCTTTAGTTTTATTACTAACTAGTAGTTTTATCAATCGGTTTTGAATTGCTTCTATTTTGTCAATATAATGTTTTAAATGTAAGACCATAGCAATCTAAAGCGTAATCGAGGATGGAATCTACTAATGACAAATATAAACATCTCAATGTACTAATAGGAACTTTATAACTCAAATAATGAAATTTACACAGCGGTTTATTTACTCATGTGGTAGTATTCTAAGTTTATCACATACATGATGGAGCCATGAATTTTTTTTGTCTATTTTCATACCTAGGTAAGTTACACAATTTACTTTTTCTATGGGGTTACAATTACAATTTAACGATTTTTTGTGAATACATTCGAATGTGTTACTCACACATTCGAATGTATTCACAAAAAATCGTCATCGTACAGGGGCGAGGAATTAACAAGAGGTGGTAAGTAGGGAGAGTGTACTATAAGCAATTTAGTTTTGTCAGTGTTCAGTACGATACCATTGTCGTGGGACTATTTGAGGACAACATCTATGTCCTGTTGTACTCGACGACAAGCGTCAAGCATGTCGGTGCCGGCTAGCAACACACACAGATCATCTGCGTACATGTGTGCGGAGTAGTGCTGCAGCAAATTGCACAAGCTATTAACGTGCATAAGGTAGCTTAATGGTGCACATCCGGAGCCTTGCGGTACTCCGCATCGCACCTCTATCTTGTCACGGAGTGTGTCACTCACGTTTACGCAGTAGGAACGCGCTGTGAGATAATCACTGAACCACTGGTTCAATGGTTTTCCCACACCACATTCCCTCATCGCATTAAGAAGGGTGTTAAACTCTAATGTATCATGCTTTTTTATAATCGAAAAATATTAAAATAATGAATTTCTTTTCTTCTAAGTAGGTGTTAATTTCATCTGTAAATTTGGACAATAATGTGTTGGTAGTTCTCCCTTTTAGAAAACCATGTTGACAATTATCTAATATTTTGTGCATTTGTAGGTATTTGCTTAATTGACTAACGATACATTTTTCCACACTTAAATCGATATTTTGGCATAAATCACGTGAAGCTGTGGGTCTCGGTAACTATCTCAAGTCAAGTATGGTAAAGCCTGGACAGCTGGTTACACACTGATACTTAAAATAAACCGCGGTTATCATCCGAAGTACGGGAGTGATCTGATATAAATGCGACAACAAACGATCACACGTCTAAGTGGAGACCTCTGCAACCGCCGCTTAACTTTAACAATCCATTCGAAATAGAAAGTCAAATCACGATATAATCTAACATATTAAGTGATAATGATAGTGCATAGGCGATATCCTCTTGTACCAATTAACTACGCTTGTCAACAAACTAGCTTATGCATATTTTATTAGCTTTTTCCTTTTTGTTTGCATACTAATAACAAAATAATATGTTGCTGGTCATGCAAGACCACTTTTGACATTATGTCGTCATAATTAAAAATATCTTATTATATTCCGTATATAATTAAGGATCGCAGTACATTTATGCAGAAATAAAGTTTATACTACAGACAACAGTACAGTTTGCAATATGGAAGCGTTACAAGACACTCCGGTTTTTAAATTTAATCCTAATACACTCAAGGAAATCAGAGAACAATTAAATCTAGATCAAGATGGAACCTTGGATCAAATGATTGATAATTTTGAAGAGTGGATTTCGAAACAAAATCATTTTACTAAAAAGAAATTTGGTAAGTTTCGAATTTTGAGTAGTTTTTTGAGTAACAACTGAAAATTAAAAGAAACTGATATTATAAGTTCCTAATATACTTGTATATTATGGTTGTGGCTATACATTTTATTAAAAGAAGCTTTCTTATCGTATAACTTTAAATCAGTTAGAAAATACATAACATTAAAAATTAGTTTGTATTTTCTGTTAATATTTCTGGTACCAACTCTTTTAGAAACAACTCCAACGCTAGGAATGATTTCTGTAACGCGAAGGATTTTACAAACATTCGATCAATGGACACAAAGCATAACAGACTAGGAACTACGTTTTGTGGATCACACAAAAAATATGTTGACTCGTTGAGAGGAACAAATATTACCTTGGTGAAGATTGTTAAGCATATTTCAAATGCACACTTAAATTTTTTATATTATGTTGTGCATTTAAATAATTTCGATATATCAAAATATTTCAATTTCACTTAGTAAAATTTTCGAAAAAGACATAATATTACGATATTTCAATGAATATTTAATTTTGAAACGGTGAAGGAAACCATTGTGAGGAAACTTCCATGTCTGCGGGTTTTCCACAATTGCTCGAACGACATGTGAAGTCTGTAAAGTCGCCTTTGGTCAGCTTGGTGCACTAATGCCTAATCGTTCTCATCCTGAGAATAAGACTGTACTCGGCAGTGCGGCAAATTATAAACAATAACATTTAATTTCTGACAATCTAAGTGTCTCGACATACTCTCTTCATGTCTTCTTTTTTATCTAACGCTGGTACTGATATCATCTTTAAGATCGTCGATATTTAGAAGTTTTGATAGTTGCAAGAAAAGGATCGCTAGAAAAAGCTAAGAGTACTTTGGATAAATTGTGCACATTTAAAACGTTGATACCGAATTTGTTTTCCATACATAATGTGAAAGATTTAGCTGATTGTATTGCTTTTGCGTAAGTATTAACCTATTTATTTTGCTTCAGCTTTCATAATCTCCCAGCTATCAAAGAAAAACCATCTTTGATATTCTTTTCATATTTTTACTGTTGTGTCTTTCTCGCATATCTTGAAAGCATGTAATATTCTTTATTTAAAAGACAACTTCCAACAATAATAATAATCATCATATATGGACAAAAAATACACCCAGACTAGGAGCAACAATCTGTGAACCATGCAAAGTGTTGTTTCGAATAAGGATCGAATCCACAATACCCGATGAAAACCGGTGATGCAAACGCTAAAAGTATTACGCCATAATCAATCACAAATTAAATGTAATATTGATGAATACAGATCTATGCGAGATACAAAAGATAAGCAAGAAACCCAATAATAAATATAATAGATAAGCAAGTAGTTCTGGCATATTGACATTTGCACAAAATCTAGTAATTTTTATTGACCCACTGCTATCACCCCAATCCTCTGCAAGGTGTTTGAACGAATAATTAACAACCAACTCGTGCGCTACCTAGAAGATCACTCTCTCATCAGTGATCGTCAGTATAGCTTCAGACCGAAACGATCAACGGGTGATCTTCTAGCGTATGTCACTCACCTTTGGGGTGAGGCGATGGACCGGCATGGGGAGTCGTTGGCTATTAGTTTCGTCATCTCCAAAACCTTTGATAGAGTCTGGCATCGTGCGCTTCTTTTCAAGCTTCCTCCAGCCTACGGCTTGCCGCTTCGATTGTGCAATAGGGTGCAGTTTCCTGCGTGAGCGCCGTATCCGAGTCCTTTGTGACGGTGAGTCATCGAAGTTTCTCCAGGTGAATGCTGGTGTGCCTCAGGGTTCCGTGTTATCGCCCACGCTTTTTCTTCTACATATCAATGATATGCTCACTTTTGGGGTCATACATTGCTATGCAGATGACAGTACTATACATGGGCGATATCTCGGACACCCTGCGGCTAAGCAAGCCGATACTGAGGAGTATAGGCGAACACTTGTTGCTGAGCTTGACTGGGTTCTGAATTGCATCTCGCATTGGAGTAATGAGAACCTGGTTGAGTTCAACGCCAAGAAAACACAGGTCTGCGCATTCTCAGCTAAGGTATCTCCATTCTATCCCCATCCCTCTCTTCTGGACACTCTACTACCGATTCAAGACAGCCTCAATATCCTGGGTATGGACATACGCAGAAATCTCAACCAGAAAAACTACATCGAGGGTGTCATAAAATCCGCATCTCGGAAACTCGGAGTCCTGAACAAGGTGAGGAGGTTTCTCACGCCGGAGCAGTTGTGTCTGTTATACAAGGCCCAGGTTCGCTCCTGCGTGGAATACTGCTCTCACCTTTGGAATGGCTCTGCTCAGTACTTATTGGACGCCCTCGATAGGTTGCAGCGGCGTGCTGTCCGTATCATTGGGGATCCAGAGGCTACTAAGACTCTTGAGTCACTGCAATTACGCAGAGACGTGGCCTCAATGGCTGTCTTCTATCGCATTTATCACGGTGAGTGCTCCGAAGAGCTCTTTCAACTAATTCCACCCTCTCCTTTCCTATACCGAACGACACGTGCTGGGTTAACTCTTACACGGTAGAACAGATACCGTCACGCACCAAACGATTCGGCGCCTCTTATCTCTGCTGTACCATTAAGGTGTGGAACGCATTACCAGCCCACGTGTATCCCTCCACTTATGATCCTGGGTCCTTTAAGCGGAGCGTGAAATAGCTGTTCTCAATGCCGTCAAATTGCCATAATGCCATGCTGGCTGCTGGGATGATGATCATTACTATGGGACTTCAATGACTGCATCATCAGGCAGCATGGAGTCAATTTGTTCGGCAGAAAAAAAAATTCGAGTTTATTTACAATATCTATTCTCATTGACATTCCGTGTGTTATTTTTAGAGACACTACAATATATTTTATTATAACACCAATTTATAGACGTAAACTGTCCGTTAAAGTGCTAATAAGTATTAAGATTTTATCATAATTAGCACTAACTGATCCGTCAAACGTAATTCCGTCATACAAATTATATTGGTCTACGTTTAACGGACCAACAGATTCAGTAAATTTATGACGACAAAATCACTTCTAATTGCCAAAAAATTAAAGTAAATCAATAATTATACAACTTGCAGTTCTATTTATAGCAACCAACTCCTTTTTTCTTTTTTTTTTTGATGTCGGGATGGAAAATCCTCATGGAGTCCCTCCGCCCTGGGGGATGGGCGAAGGGGACTGTCAGACTCTTACTGAAACCCGTGTGCCTCATGTACCCGTGTGTCAGAGGGTCGGGTTTCGCCCAAGCATACGTCGCAACCCCTCGACGGGTATTGGCCCGCCAGATGGTCCGGCGGGCCCCGAACAAAACCCCCTTGGCGGCGGATGATGGTATTGGGCTTCGCCGCCAAAACACCAAGCGGCCGCAGAGGATAGGGAGGACGGCAACGCAACACCGCATCTCCTCTTCCTGGAGGAGAGGCGTGTCGGTGTTGCGTTGCCGCGCGCCCAATCTCCCGCGACCACGCCCGACTGCGAGGGACAGACAGAACTGTCCCCCGCACCTGCACCGTTGGACGCATCCTGCGCAGGCCCCGTCAAGCCCACGTGGAGCGTCCCCTCCTGGATCCCTCTTAGCTTCACCGCGGGTAACCAATCCACGGTTACTGAGTCCCCCCACCACGACAAGGTGGAGATCCCACGGGGGGGAGCAACCAACTCCTTATTTGTATTTTCTTATCCAAAAATAGAAAATGAACACTATTATCATAGAAAATGTCATTTAAATATATAACATCCATTTTTTTTTAATACGCAAAACCCAAGCCGGAATTCGAACTGAAGACGATCGGCTTAGCTTGGCCCTCTTCTCTTTAATTTTTATATTAATGACTTCCCATCCGCTACAAAGTTTCTTATGGTAATTTTTGCTGACGATAGCACCGTCATATTTAATGATGATATTTCTAATGCCACCAATTAAATAATAGAAGACAAATTCAAATTAGTGTATTTGCATAAAACAGGTTTACAGAGTTGGTAAGTACATAAATTTAAATATAAGTGCGCTCATTTATAACCCAGAATAGGTGTGCAAATTTTGAGGTAAAATAAAAATACTAATAGCATGCCTCAGAGTGTAACAAATTATAGTATACAATAATTATTCTAATATCAACTGTCACTGGTTTTATCATAATTTAAAAATAAAAGAATTCCAGATGTCATACAGTATAAAAAGTAATCTAAATGTCAAAGAAATAAAAAATAAGTCATGCTAAAAGTCAAAAGGAAAATAAAAATGTCAATAGTTATTACAATTCTCAAAAATTATACATTGAAAATACATGTGTGCTACATTTTGTCTAATAAATAGTCATAAACATTATAATAACATTTTTCAATAAGAAGCTTTTTTAACTTCATTTTGAATAAATTCAAATTTATATCCTTAATGTCATTCGGTAACTTATTAAATATCTTTGGAGCCATGGCGAAAACACTTCTGTGCATCAGAGTGGTGTTTGTCTTGCATAAGCATAATCGGCTTTTGTCTCTTTGTGCTCGACTTGACCCATCCGCTGCGAATATAAATAAGTGCGGATTGACTTTAACAAAAACTGCTACCTACTTCATATATGTAGATAGATGGCAATGTCAAAATATTATATTTTCTAAAGAAAGGCTGGCAGCTATCAGTCACTTGCAAAGAGAACATAGCCCTTAGGCAGCGTTTCTGACTCTTAAAAATAATTTCTTTATCTACAGAGTTCCCCCAGAAAATGACTCCATATCTGAGCACCGACTCTACTAGACCGTGATATGCAATTAGAAGGGCATTGGTGTCTACTATTTGAGCGAGTTCATGTAATGCATATACTGACTTGCTAACCCTCTTACATAACTGTTCTATATGTGGTTTCCATGTTATTTTCTTATCGATTTTAATACATAGAAATTTTGTGTAGTCTACTTCTTTTAGGGTTTGGTTGTTAACACATACTTTCAGGGCATCTGCCGTTAGAGTACGCTGACTGAAATGCATTAGCGTGGTTTTACCTACATTGGCTTTCAAGTTATTTACATTCAGCCAGTTAACAGCTGAGCTCAAAGCATTATTAATATCCTTTTCATATGTGTTTTTTTCGAAACTGGAGGACACTGACATAGTTGTAATTTTAGGAATAGTTTTCCATAGATGGCCCTTTTTTATGAAAATGCACGATCCTCCCCTTTTAGAGTTTATTCTACCAAAACATGCTGCTAAGTGAAAATTAGCAATCATACAGAGGTCTTCATGACCCGAAATCATAAAGTGTTCTGTGACACAGATTACATCAATATGTATGTTTTTATCAGATAACTCTTTTAAGCAAACGCTAAGCTCATTACATTTATTTCTTAAGCCCGCAATGTTTTGATGTATAATATTTATATATTTATCCCCGAAAAAGCTCCTGTGAGGGTTTTTCGTATTCCACTAATTGTCCTTCTTGTACTGTACTTATACTGGGTGCCAAGTTTTCTACTATATCTATGATCAGTTTATGTAAGTCCTCAAATATTACTGTCATACCACTGTTACTTAGTGTGCCTAATCTTCTAAACATACTCCTATCATACTTAAGGTTTAAATTTGAATCCAGGATATAGGCGTATTCATGCGTTAAGTTATCAAGGTACAGTAACTGATTGAACATGTTAACCCTGGAATTATATAAATTAGCATAAATAGCATTTTTAAATGTTGGCAAAGTAATTATTATGTTAGTGTGATTGTTAGACTGTAACAGACTTCGTATGTTAGTGACTAGATCAATGTAATTATTTGACGCTCTAAAGTCATCCTCGCCTATTATTATATTACAAAAATCATTCATAGTAAATCCCCTCAATTTTTTGTCAATATCAGTTAATAGTTGATTTATTCCTACATTAGGAATTATGAAATGACATTTAACGTAACTTTTACTGAAGTAGTGTTCTGCTAATGATGTAATGTTATTATTTACTTTGTTTGCGCTTAAGGGCGGTTTCAGATTAGCGTATTTATCTGCGCGTATACGGTCGTTTCAGCATACGCGCTTACACGCGCGCTACATTACGCGCTTCAAAAAACCAGACTCACGTATACGGGCGTGTTCGCTCGAAACGGTAGCGACGTCTTGTCAGTGTCAACATGGATTCTGACGGCTGCCACTAGATACGAGCTTAGAAGCGCGTCAACGCTCGTACGAGTTGCGCGTTTGTGAAAAGGCGCGCCTATACGCGCCTACATGCGCTTCCTAAAACGAGCTTATACGCGCGTATAAAACGCTAATCTGAAACCGCTCTTAAATACACAACTTATTTTTTGTAACTTGATGATCTTGTGGAAGAGCCTGGTAAATTATGTTTGAAATTTTTCTCAGTAGTGCTTCGTCCTGTGGCGTTTTGCAGTAAGACTGACCATTAGTCGTTGGTACTGTTACTTGTTCTGGACCATGAGATTCATAGATCATTTATATTCATATTCTGTTTGTGTTCCTGTAATTTCTGAATTTGTCTTTTCTTTGGGGTCGATGTTCCTGATTTCGCCGTGCTGTGAGTAATTTTTTTGTAGATACTATTTTTGCATAATAGAACTTCAATTTTTACTTTCAATTCACTATTTTCTAAGGTAAGTGAATCTATTTCAGCATTAGCGCTATTGAGTTTCATTGTAAGACTATCAATTTGCTCCTTCAATTTAGTAATCGTATCGGTGTCTTCGTCTTCAGATATCTCTGGTACACAGTGTACACTACGACTAGTGCCATCTAGTGAGTTCTCAAGACATTCACTGTCGTTATTATCTGAGAGTGATGTGTGCGCACGAGCCACTTTGTTTCTATGCGTGATATTTTCGAAGAAATTCATATTAATATTTTTATGAGTACAAGTTAAATTACAAAAAGTGCTGAGACATCCACAGAAGCGATCCTCCAACTTCACTCGTCAGGAGTGAGCGTTGTAACCAACGCGCCACGGCAGTCGTTGAAATATGAGGCCAAATAGGTGACAGTATGGTGCGAACGTGTTAGAATGATTGGTGATTGGTTCTTGCGCTTATTAATAGATGTCTCTGTACTAAAGTATATTACCGAGTTTATATTGACTGATTTGCCGACAGTGGTGTAGCCAATCAGGTGTTCGAAAGTAGTGTTTATTGTATGGATATCCTGTTTTGCCGACAGTGGTAACTTATTGAATAGCCAATCGTGTGTTGACTCGGAAATTTAAATAGTAAACGATGATTGCAGATATTATTTATGTTAATATTTCCTAGGTTTAAATGTTAATGTTCACTTTTTGCTAATGTTATTAATGTTTTTTCACTATAACTTACAGTTTTTGTCACGAATGTCCAATTGAGTGTTAACTATTTATCAGTAATTACTTTAGTACGTGGTCTTGAATAGTTCACTGTTTTGGCACTATTAGTTAGTTTGTTCACTTGCTAACATAGTCATATATTATTTGCACAACGTAGTTTCACTAGAATTCAAAAGTAATGTATATTTTTAGGAAATAAATTTATAATTCGCAACTTAACCCGGAGCTATTTGTTTACATGTAAGTGACAGATGTCAACCTCATGTCAACCTTCAGAAACGGCTAATAGAATTGGAATGCGGTTTTAACTCAATACAATTACAATATTGTATCATTTGGTGAATTGGCTGGACTCGCAAAATCTAAAAATGTATTTAAGCAAAACTACTATTATGAATTTTGGACAAAAAGAGAACAAAACAAAGGACATAAATATCAATTACAACAATAAACATATTAGTGTAATAGAAGTAACAAAATTATTAGGCTTGCAAATTGAAAGCACTTTAAAGTGGAATACACAAATAGAAAAGATGTGTAGTAAAATAAACCAATATGCACTACACATGTAAAAAAAAAACTGTTAACCAAGACACAATTGTTACTGCCTACCATGATCTGGTTGCAGCCACTATAAGATATGGCATTATATTTTAGTGTAATGCAACTGGTAAAGAATTAGTTTTTAAGTTTTAAAAACGCTGCATCAGAGCAATCTGTAACATATATTCTACTGAGAAATGTAAGCCACACTTTATGTGTAGAATTCGGGCTAAGAATGGGTATTTTTTAACACAGATCAGTGGAAGCGATTAATTCATCCAGTTTTAGCCCAAGACAAAGGATCTAACACATGGGCCAAGTTTCTTGGCGCTAAGAATTAAACAAATGTCTTACCAAATATCTCCTGGTGATGTTCTTGAGTGGAGTCCTGGAGGCAAGTTAGACACACACGAGACTAAAATTGGCCAATATTAGCAAGTGAATTATCTTTACTTTACCAGACTCCACGCAGCGTCTTCAATCAGCAAATTCTTCCGGCACCAACCACGTGCATCGGATTCACTCAAGTTTTACAATGTTCGTTAAAATACTATTTTTATCACAATTAACCGGTGCCAGTTATTGATCAAGGAAGTGGCAATCAAACGGGTTCTAAATACAAGATCAAAACGCTCACAACACGAAATCTATCCAGAGCTAGGTTTTTTTCGCTGACCGCGGGAAACGACATGAACGAAAAGATTGACAGTTCAGTGTGACCATTGTCAGAAATTTTCAATAGACTAAACAAAATGTTACTCAATCGATCTAATCGATTTGACTTATAATAAAAACTAATTCTATTTCAAACATCCACCCGCCCCGGACCGGCCTACCGGTCCGCTAATCGGTTGGTAGACGCGACAATGTTGCAACCGCTCTCCTCAGAATCGAACCGTCCACCAAGACCTCAGCAAATCGGGGAACTCCATCAGCCCCAGTTACCAAATGAAGGATGCGCCCCCTGCGCCATCTGAGTGGCGGAAGGTTAGCCTCCTTGATCAAAACGAGGTCACCAATCTTGGGTGGATCGGTCTTGTCGGTCCACTTAACGCGTTGCTGGAGTATGTGCAAATATTCCAAGTTCCAGCGTTTCCAAAAGCTCTGAGTAATCTGGCGTACCAATTCAAAACGCGAGAGGCGACCAGTTCTCGTATCAATATAGGGGTACTCAGGCAAGGCGACAAGTGGGCGACCAATCAAAAAATGGCCCGGCGTAAGGGCCTCCAAATCATTCGGATCTGAGGAGATCGGGCACAATGGCCGAGAGTTCAAAACGGCCTCAATCTTACAAAACACAGTTGCGAGTTCCTCAAATGTAAGGATAGATTCACCGATTGTCCTGCGCAAGTGTGTTTTGGCCGATTTTACAGCGGCCTCAAATATACCACCCCAGTGTGGACAATTTGGTGGGGAAAACAACCAATTTATCCCACGTCGGGCAAGCCTATCACCTATATCAGCTTTGTTGGTTTCAAGGAAATTAACAACATCATTCAAATAATTATAGGTGCCCTTGAAGTTAGTGCCGCAGTCAGAACGGATCAAGGAAGGCAGCCCTCTGCGGGATACAAATCTGTCAAATGTGGCTACAAACGCCTCGGTCGTAAGCGAGGAGACCAGTTCCAAATGTACGGCCTTTGTGGAAAGACAAACAAAAACACACAAGTAGGCCTTAACAGTCTTGCTGTTTCGAAGTGTCGACGTTTTCACCAAGAAGGGACCAGCGAAGTCCGTGCCAACACCGTCAAACGTCCTGCTTTCAGTTACGCGATCTGCCGGTAAGTCCCCCATCAACGGCTGCATGGTGGAAGCCTTGAGCTTATAACAAGGGATGCAGCGAAAGACTACACTCCGAATAATTCTTCGGGCAGACAAGATCCAAAATTCGCGTTGCAAAATGGCCAACAAGGCATTACAACCAGCATGCGAATTTTTAAGGTGACGGTCAGTTACCAACAAGCGTACCAAATGACCGTCCTTAGGTAACAAAAGGGGGTGACGTGCTCCGTAAGGGAGGTTGGCGTTCTTGAGACGCCCTCCAACGCGCAAGAGACCCGTTTCGTCCAAAAAGGGGTTCAATTTAGATACAGCTCCCGACAATTTCGATCTCCCTGATTTAAGGATAGCAATCTCCTTTTCAAAATGCGCCAATTGCACAGAACGAACCCAAAAGGTGAGGGACTCCTGTCGTTCCTGTGGTGAGAGAAACGGTGTCAGTCGTTTCTGTTGGGGGTGCCTAAAATTAAAAACAAAACGCTTTATCCAAGCAGTGACACCTAACAACTTGTCGAGGGAGCTGTAACGATTCAACAAAAAATCGGGGTCGAAGGCGCATTCTACCTTCTCAAGAGCGAGTGTTCGTAGACCCGGCAAATTAGAAGTATTCAAAACTGGCGTTCGAGGCCAATCAATTTCTGGTCGACTCAACCATTCCGGACCCCACCACAGCGAATGACCTATCAAACTAGGCGTCAAGCATCCGCGCGAGGCACAATCAGCGGGGTTGAGCTCACCTGGCACGTGTCTCCAAACAAGTTTGACTTCGGATTTCTGGATTTGGGAAACGCGATTAGCGACAAATACCTCCAAAGTGTGGACAGAAGCCTTCAACCAACAAAGAACAATTTGGCTGTCTGTCCAGGCGTAGGTCCCATTAATGCAAATGCTTTTACCCAAAGTACTGGACACGTGGTTCAACAAGCGTACAAGAAGGGCTGCTCCCGAGAGCTCCAATTTTGGAATGGTCAGAGATGTCCGAAGGGGTGCCACCTTGCTCTTTGCCATGATCAGGGAAACCCTCACCTGACCTGAGGCACTAACTGTGCGCAAGTACACCACGGCGGCGTGACCACGTTCCGAGGCGTCACAAAACCCGTGAAGGGTGGCCTTGTACTTCCCGGGAGGAAGGATGGGACGAGGCAAGGAGATCTCGTTGACGGCAGGAAGTGAGGATACAAAAGAGGTCCATTCCTCAACAAGAGTGCCGTGTAGAGGTTCGTCCCAGGTCAATCCTGCTGTCCAAAGCTTCTGCAAGAAGCATTTTGCCCAAAATATGATAGGACAAATCCAACCGTTCGGATCAAAGGTTCTGGCGACAGTAGACAACACGAGACGTTTAGTCCAAGAACAAGGCAGTTTCAAGTCTACGTTATACGTAAAGATGTCTTGGACTGGTCTGTACTGAACGCCGAGAACAGCCATCATGGCGGGGTTGTCAGCAATCTCAAATAGATGTGGATCTTGCTGATGATCCTCTGGCAAGCCTTCCAAAAGCGCTGGTGAGTTGGAAATCCATTTACGCAACTCATAACCAGCGGAGGCCAAAATACCTATCAATTCGTCCCGCAGGAGGATCGCCTCGTCCGCTGTGGAGGCGCCCGAGCAAATGTCATCGACGTAAATATCGTCCTTCAAGATGGCGGAGGCTCTTGGGAAACGTAGGCCTTCGCGGTCTGCGAGCTCCCAAAGAGAACGTATTGCCAAGTAGGGGCTTGACCTTAACCCGTACGTATTTGTATTGAGCTCGTAGACGACCATGGGATCGCGAGGAGACTCTCTCCAAAGGATCAGCTGGAAGCGACGGTCATCAGGGTGGATAATCGTCTGCCTGAACATCATTTTTATGTCGGCCACAAAGACAACCTGATGTCGTCGGAAGCTGGTGATGACGTCACAAAGGTCCTTGACCAACTTGGGACCAGAATGCAAGCACTGGTTCAAGGATACGCCTGTTGAAGTCTGCGCAGAACCATCAAACACTGTGCGCAGCTTGCCAGTCGATGGCTTCAATACCGCATGATGCGGGAGAAAGTAATGCTCCACCGAACGCCAATCCAAATTTGACACAGACATGTGTCCCAACTGTTCATATTCCCTCATGAACTCAATGTACTTCTGTCTGAGCTCCGGATCACGACCCATGCGGCGCTCCATGGCCAACAACCTCTTTTCGGCTAAAGGTCGTGACTCACCAAGCGGAGGCCGAACAGACAGGAAGGGAAGCCTCGTAATAATCCGACCAGAACGGAGTCGACCAGTGTTGTTCTGGAAGAACAGCTCGCACTCCTCATGTTCTGGATTCAAACGGGCAACTTGAGGGGGCTCCTCTACCTCCCAAAACCTCTGAACTGCATCAGAGAGAGCAGAGCCTACAGCCAACAAATTATCAAGTTCGGGTGGAGGGGGGTCCCTAGGTACAGGTCCCATCAAAGCAAATCCAAATATGGTCGGGATGGTAGTCAAACCATTTGGCACCAAGACCCGTTTCCCACCAATCAAAATTCCACCGAGGACATCAGAGCCAATCAACAAGTCGATTTGTCCCGGTGTGTCAAATTTGGGGTCTGCCAGTTCCAATCCCGATGTCAAATTCACCACAGCAGCGGGTAGCTGTTTCTGTGGATGCATGCCCAAAATATTCTTCAGCACAATAGCCGAGGTTCTAATCCTCGGGTGTGAAGATTCAACAGGGCCAAACAAAACTTTAACTTGCCCTTCAACATTAGAGGCTACGTCACCTATGCCCCGTATACAATTCGGAAAAGAGCCCATATTTAATTTAACCTGCCCTACCAAATAAGTGGAAACAATGCAACCTTGTGAACCTGTGTCCAATATAGCACGGACAACAACAGAGGTCCCCGTGGGTCCCCAGACCCTAACAGCAACCGTTGGTAGGATAACGGTCTCAATGGGGGAGGTTGGCGTTATAGGGCAGGGGTCAATGACCTATTGTTGCCTGGGCGGCGACCGTTGGCCAGGACCTGGCAAGTCAAAATGAGGGTGCGGCTTGAAGTCCTCAAAGGCGCGATGACTCGATCCGCGCGCCATCTGTGGGGGGTCATAGTGACGCACCCGCCCAAAACGAGGTGGGCGCGAGTCAAGGCGGGGACGCTCCGCCAAAGGAGGGGAATACCTGGGGCAGCAGTCATGGTGCTGGTGACGCTGGGCGGTCGCACATTCAGGTGCGCGAGAGAAAGGAGGCGTGCGCACGCTACGGTTCTCCAAGCGGGGTGAGTGGCGATCAATTGAGCGAGGCGACTCTCGGCTACGCGCCGGTGAGCCTCGGCTGCCACCTTCAAGACACCCGCCCGTGCGCGGCGTCGGCTGGTAAGACAAGCGGCCTACCTCTCTGGCATTCATGCAGAGAATGTCCAAATGCTGTCCTCCACAGTGAGGACAGGGGCGAGAGTTTGGGCAGTCTCGCTGGTAGTGGGACCCCAAACAAGAGAAGCAAAGGCGGCGGGCATTCGCGATGCGCCTACGAGAGGCGACATGTAGGTCCAAGAATGCCCTACAACTGGCCGTTCTGTGCCCCGTGACCTTGCAGTAGGAGCACTCCGCTGGGCTCTGCGTGACCGCAAAGCGAGGAGGGCGCCGGTCAACATTGGCTCGGGTGTGACCGCGAGCCTGCTCCTTGACCTTGGGCGGCTGCGTCTTAGCCGGCGTATCACCACCGGAGTTGTCCAAGACCCGGCACTCATCCTCCAGGAACCTCTCCAGGTCAGCAAAGGGGGGCAAATGGGTCGCGCTATCCCCACCAAAGCGCTGTTCAAAACGCGACCTCAGGTCGGCAGGCAGCTTCTTCAGCACAATGTGCACCAATAGATAGGACCATTGGTCCACGGGCAGGTCAAGGCACTTAAGTGCGTTGATGGCCACCAAAAGCGGGTTCAACAGTTGGGTGCGCAACCCAGAGACCCGGGTGAGCGTCGGCAAGCCCAAAATCTGCTCAATATGCGTGTCGGCGAGGCCACGCTTGTTATGGTACCTACGGGTAATTAGGTCCCGAGCCGTCTGGTACGCCTCGTCAGACACGGGCAGATGCTGGATGAGGCCCTTTGCCTCCCCATCCAGTACCGACATTAGATAGGCCAACTTTTGTGCCGGCCGAAGGTCAGCCCTATCATGGACTAGGCTGTCGAACAAATTAACAAAGCCCAGGTAGCTTCCTAGGCAGCCATCAAAATGGGGGAGGTCCAATGTAGGGAGCCTACTCACCAGCCCCGGTGCTGACCTAGGAAGCTCCTGCTTCAGGCCGGGTTGCCCTTCCCTATCGGCAACTAGTTGTCTCGCAGTATTGGAGACAGCATCATACAGGTCTAAGACCTGGGCATAGTCTTCGCTGACCTTATTTCGCTGGTCAGCGGTGAAATCATTGATTGACACTTCAAGACAGCAAGTGCTGAAAGTGCGGAATTGCTGTTCCACACTTGCCAGGCGATCGTCAATCCGCTCGTACCTTTGAAGTAGGGCCTGCTGGCGATCAGGCCGGTTCACTAAAGCACTGGCTGAGGCAAACCAGCGCAAATCTGATGCAATAGCACCAGCAGCCGCACGCAAGTCCTTGATAGCTGACATAATCAAAATTTCAAAAGAGCCCGGACAAGCGTTAAACAATATTAACAATCAAACTTAATTTTTCTCAATTCTTTGAAACCAACAAGGTATTAGCCTGTTTATTGCAAGTGCAGGCAAGTGACAGGTATTTACTGCCCAACAAAATTAAAAGTTTCAGTATATTGAAACAAACACAAAAGTTATCAAAGTTATAACTTATAACAAATTAATAAAGTTGAAACTTCAACTTAATTAGTTAATTATTTGCAACAGACAGACTAACTGTGTTATTTATGATATACAATATGAAGTAAGCACAGAATATGTTTTACCTAGCAATATTATCTATATTCTAACAAACAAAGTTTATTAATGTGACCCGCCCAAGTGGCAAGGTCAAGTTTGATTATTACAATGTTTATGAATAATTATGCAATAAACTAAATTTACTAAATTTATTGATACATACAGCTGTTATGTATCCAAACAAACTGACTTATTAATGCAACAACAAATTTAAGTTAGATTTTCCAACAATACAAATCAACAATTACTGATTGAGGTTATGTGACAATGTGTTTCAAATTATCTAGGTCGACTTATACAATTAAATATTATGTATTTTAGACAATAACTGACCTGACAAACACTACAATACTGTCTACAAGGTGATAAGATACAAGCTCATACCAATCTGAGTTTATACTCAGTAATGCAACAGCGGCTAAATTTCAACTACAGCTCTGCAACCAAAAATTATGTGTAGAATTCGGGCTAAGAATGGGTATTTTTTAACACAGATCAGTGGAAGCGATTAATTCATCCAGTTTTAGCCCAAGACAAAGGATCTAACACATGGGCCAAGTTTCTTGGCGCTAAGAATTAAACAAATGTCTTACCAAATATCTCCTGGTGATGTTCTTGAGTGGAGTCCTGGAGGCAAGTTAGACACACACGAGACTAAAATTGGCCAATATTAGCAAGTGAATTATCTTTACTTTACCAGACTCCACGCAGCGTCTTCAATCAGCAAATTCTTCCGGCACCAACCACGTGCATCGGATTCACTCAAGTTTTACAATGTTCGTTAAAATACTATTTTTATCACAATTAACCGGTGCCAGTTATTGATCAAGGAAGTGGCAATCAAACGGGTTCTAAATACAAGATCAAAACGCTCACAACACGAAATCTATCCAGAGCTAGGTTTTTTTCGCTGACCGCGGGAAACGACATGAACGAAAAGATTGACAGTTCAGTGTGACCATTGTCAGAAATTTTCAATAGACTAAACAAAATGTTACTCAATCGATCTAATCGATTTGACTTATAATAAAAACTAATTCTATTTCAAACACTTTATTAACCTAAAAATACTAATAATGCCATCAATGTATATATTTGAAACAGCATTATTTGTTAAAAAAAATTCGGGCAAGTGCGAGTCTGACCCGCGCACGAAGGGTTCCGTACGCATTTTACCTTATTTGAGGTTGGTGCTAATTACGCTAGTCCTCTAAATCTGTATGAGCGCCCATACAACTTAGAGAACTATCTTAAATGGAGTCTACTATGTATGTATTGGGACACCCTTAAATTTTCCACTTTTCTTATTTTTTGTAATTTTTCCTTTATTTGTGCTGTAAGACCCTGCTTCTGGCCAAATACGTTTTCGACCCAAAACCTATAGGGTACTTACGGTTGACCTAGAATTGTCAATTTTGGTTAAAACCAAGGTCTTACAGCACAAGTAAAGGAAAAATTCCGAAAACTAAAAAAAGTTCAAAATTAAGGTTAATTTTTTTACTTACAAGTTTTCGCAAAAATCTAATTTTGACCATATCTTTTTATCAGGTTGACCCAGGACCCTGATTTTTATTAACCGACTTCAAAAAATGAGGAGGTTCTCAATTCGTCGGAATCTTTTTTTTTTAAGTATGTTCCCCGATTTCTCTAAGACGCCTGGACCGATTTCAAAACATCTTGTTTTGATTGAAAGAATATACCTTCCAGTTGGTCCCATGATCATCAGGTCAGGATCTGATCATGGAATCTTGAAGAAATCGAAGGAACTTTTCAAATTTTATAAGCACACTTGAAGCGATTTGACTATAAGAACCCAATGTCGTCGAGTTTGGGCTCGTTTGAGTCGTCTTTACATAGACTTTGATGCTGGATGATTTCCATGGTCTGATGATAGAGCTGGAAGGTAAGCATGAGATCTTTGTGATACAATAACCCAATCTCATCGAGTTTAGGGTCGTTTGATTCGTCTTTACATGGACTTTGGTACTGGATGTTTTCCAGGGTCTGATGATGGAGCAGGAAGGTGGCCATGGGATCTTTGTAATACAAAGACGCAATCCCATTGAGCTTGGACTCGTTTGATTCGTCTTTACATGGACTTTAGTGCTGAATATTTACCAAACTCTGATGATGGAGCAGGAAGGTAGCCATGGGATATTTGTAATACAATTACGCAATCCCATTGAGTTTGGTCTCGTTTGATTCGTCTTTACATGAACTTTAGTGCTGAATGTTTTCCAAAGTCTGATAATAGAGCAGGAAGGTGCCCATGGGATCTTTGTAATACAATAACGCAATCTCATCGAGTTTAGGCTCCTTTGTTTTGTATTGGCAAACACTTTAGTACTTGAAGATTGCTGGGATCTGATGTTGGAACTAAAATGAACGTGTTTAGGCTAGTTAGTTGAAAACAAAAAAAATACTTGAAATTGCCAGAAAGGTACAGGTCTACATTTCAGAATTGAGGCACGTAAGAAAGGCCTCCCCATTATGTACCACCTACACTATCCTATGTAGCTACTTACCACCGATTACTATTTTTTTATTAGTATACCACTAAAAAGCAAAAAATAAAAAACATTTTTAAATATAAAAAACCGACTTCAAAAATCGGTATGGAACTAAAAAGCAAAAAATAATTGGTTTTGGAGCAAAACTTTTTGGAGTCATTGCCTTTGGGCATATTGGGCATCTGTATTTCCTATCCTAGACATGTCGGCGCCAGCGGCGCATCGGTGATCGGTGACTCATCAAAGGTTTGTTTAGTGCCGCAAAAACGATTGAATTGATAAGTCGATCAGATTGCGCGCGACAGTTGTTTTTGGTATTGAATTGTGTGATTGTATTTAGTTGTGTTGTTGTTTAGTGAACTTAATCATTCGTCATTTTTGCATTATTTGTGTTAATAATGACAAACTTTATGTCGTCCGAATATGCGGATATGATTGTGTTACGTGGGTTCTTGTTGTGAAAAAGACACCAGTGCTTTCCTAATTACTGAACTTTCATTAGAGTGATTTGCAGAATTACTGAAATAGGTAATTCATGATAAGAATGGCGGCCATTTTGAGAATTTGAAAATTTTGTGCTGCCTTTTACGTGGGTTTGTGTTTTTGTTGATATGAAAAAGACACCAGTGCTTGCCTAATGAGTGACCAAACATTGGAGTGATGTGTAGAATTACTGAAATAGGTAATTCGTCAATAAATGTGAACTACCTCCGTGGCATCGTCTGCCGCATAGCACACGTTGCCGTTCTTACAAAGGTCAGTAACCTAATGTCATATTGGTCTACAAATGGTGCTTCGTTTTGCTACTCATATTTTATAGTTTATTTTGTTTGAAAATTTTATTTTTTTTATTTTGGCCCCATGGCCTTTTTTGTTTATATAAAACATTTTATAGGCATCAATGCTATGTCCTTTTTAAATAAATGCCCCTATGGTAGCGCCACCCTGTATATTATTTGAATTTAATGTTACTCTGTATTTTACTTTTATTATTATTCGACATGTAATTATTATACTACCATTACTTTTAATTGAATTTTTCAATTGAATTTATTATTTGTACACCACATAATGTGGTAGGGAGTAGTGGTATTTTAAAATAATTGTTGTAATTTTAATATTGACATTCCTATCGTTTTTATATTTTATTTGAATTTTATGTAAGTCTGACATGTATATTGCTTTTGACTGCACGGTTGGCGTAGTGGTTTAAGCAGCCGCCTCACCGCTTGACCCTGTGGCGAAGTATTGTGGGTTCGATCCCCACACGAGACAACACTTTGTGTGATTCATAAATTGTTGTTTCGAGTCTTGGGTGTTCATTGTGTCCGTTAGTTGTATGTCTGTAAAGTTCCCCGCGACACAGGATTTAGTCCTAATGCGGGAGTTGTCTTTAAAAAAAAAATTAAAATACTGACATATAGTATTATATTAACTTATCCTTTATTGTTTTGATTGCAACTATTAGTATTCGAGTAATTGGCACTATATTATTTTTTGTTATAAGTAATTAGTATACTACCATTATTTTTATCGAACATTTATTATTTGTACACCACATAATGTGGTAGGATGTAGTGGTACTTTAAAATAACATTAAGATCTGTATCTGCCCTATATTCTACAAATAAAGTATTATGATTATTACGATTATGATTATAAAGACATCGTTAGGACCAGACTCGAACGCATTTTGAATTAGGCACTACCAGCTGGCTAAATTACTAACTGATGTTATTATCATAAACATTATCCCTGTTTCAGGCTGGTGAGCGTAGTCCCAAAATTGCTGCCGAATAACTACAGACTGTGCTTCTTGAAAACATTATCTTATAATTTTGACACTTCTATGCTACTGGACTTTCAAAGAATGGTTATTTTGATAAGCGGACTTGCATAAGTATTTTTATAATCAATACGTATAAAATTATTGCGTTACTAACTGACTGACAAGCAGCTCACAGCCAAAACTTATAGCAATAACGTGAAATATATTCGTAAGGTACATATTCCTATGGTAATGAAGGGGAGATAGGATTACAGCTTTCATATTTTCCTAATTGACACTTAGCCCGAATACATTTG
The DNA here is from genome assembly GCA_944739405.2 of Euclidia mi. Classification (NCBI taxonomy): domain Eukaryota; kingdom Metazoa; phylum Arthropoda; class Insecta; order Lepidoptera; family Erebidae; genus Euclidia; species Euclidia mi. The sequence goes on along the minus strand of OX123201.2, from coordinate 59,132,840 downwards.
TTTATTTATTTTATTTATTTATAGTCTCACGCCTGTATCCCCGAAGGGGTAGGCAGAGGTGTAAATATTACACCCACATTTCGCCATGAATTTTTAGGTCCCACGTAATAGGGGCGAGCCTATTGCCGTTACCGGGCACATCACCAGACTCCGGGCTGCTACTGAGTATTCGGAAAAACCCAACCCATTGAACCCGGGACCTCCGATCAGCAGTCGTATTCGCTATCCACTGGACCACGGAGGCAGTCATGAAGAATGCATTTGTTTTGGGATATAAATGCTTTTTGTCTATCAGTCGAATTACCCCAATACATTAAACCATATCTCATGGTTGAAATTACATATGGAAGGTAGAATGTTTAAAGAGTAGGCATATTTACAGTTTTTGCTAGGATGTGTAATGCGTATGAAAATTTATTAAGTTTAGCACAGACTTGGTCCACTTGAATTTTCCAGTTACGGCTGCAATCCAGATTAATCCCTAGAAATTCGGCTATGATCACCTCTTTAATCAAAGCAAAGTCTACCGCTCGCGTCCTTTGCGAACGTACGTACGTGGTGATTTCGAGTGTTTGCCGTCATGGAGAACAATATTGTAAAGTGCAGTAACTGCAATATAGTCAATAGTGAGGTGTTATCTTTCATACAAAATAAGATTGAAGTCATGGACAATGAAAGTATTATACAGATCTGTAAAAGTGATACTATGGAAGAGGATATAAAGTGCGCGAAAAACTTATTATTCCAAGCCATTCCGTAAAGTAAGCAAATGATCATAAGGAAGAACAAAGGCAAGTGTACAAGAGACTTAGAAGACATAATTCTTCTTTTTAAGGAAACAGATTTGGAGTTAATCCCAATTTTCGTTGCACACCAATTACACAAACTTCCACCAATTACCTTTGACCACGTAGATGTCTCAAATCTGTTAAAAAACTTATTGTTGTTGCAATCGGAGATTAAATATATTAAAGAAAACTATGCTACCCTACAACAAGTCGAAGATTTATGTAACAAAAATAATCACTTGCACAGCCTTGACCATTCACCAATAGAAAACTCTGAGCGCAACATAAACAGACAAAGGGGAGCGTATATATTAGAAGAGAGTTCTTATATGGACATGTGTGGAATGACAGGTGACGAGAATAATAAAAACACCCAAAAATCACTAACACCGAAGTTAGCTAGCATGGAGACAATGATCGCTCGACCGACCCAAGGACGTTCAGTTGTGTCGTCACCGCAAACACTCATGCGCAAGGATATTAGCGATAGCTCCGTCTCACTTACGCAAGCAGTCTCTGGCAATGCGCGCGTGGAGGCCGCGGTAGGAACTGCGGTTTCGGCGCTGACGTCGACCAACAGGCAGGCGAAACCAGCGAGTGAGGCCCCCGCTCGCGTGCAGGCGGCTGTGGAGGAGCGAGACAGCGCTAACGCGCAGACGATGTTGCCTACGAGTGTAACAGAGAAATCGTGGCCGAATATTGTCGCGGAAGGCGGCCAATGGAAGCAAGTTCCTTGCAAAAGGCGGATAAACAACCGATTTAGAGGAAACAAAGGGAAGGCGATGGCGAAACCCGAGAGTAACTTCATGGTGGCAGATATCAAAATTCCATTCTACATTTATAATGTTGACCAGGGGGCTAAAGAACAAGATGTTGCGGATCACGTATTAAGTAAGACTCAAGTTGTAATTTCGCCAGAAAAAATTAGTATGAAATCAGAAAAGGGTTATATAGCTTATAAGTTCATGATATTACGGTCTAAATTAAAGGTTTTTATGGATGAAAATCTATGGCCCGAAGGGGATTCATATAGGCAGTTTATTAACTTTAGGAATAAAGTACAGTCTCAGGGCAGTGAAATAACTCAACCTAAATAATTTAAATGTCTACATGATTGTGTTAAATTGATAACTTTTAACTGTAAGGGCGTAAAACGATCGCAGCAGTATATAAATAAAGTATGTTCGATGGCGGATATTATAGCTATACAGGAGACATGGCTATTACCGCATGAAATCCCACTACTAGGTAATATACATGGAGAATTTAGTTATGTGGGTAAGTCTGCTGTTGATTTACCGAGTGGCGTATTGAAAGGAAGACCATATGGCGGTGTAGGGCTATTGTGGCGTAAAAGTTTATTTAGTGTTGTGAACTTAGTCCAGTGTCAAAGTGATCGATTGTCAGCTATAAAAATAACACTTTCAAATAAGGTGATACTGATCTTTTCTGTATACATGCCTACTGATTCAACGGAAAATCTTATAGAGTTTACCAACTGCTTAGGGGAAATAGTATCAATTATTGAAATGTATGGTATTGAATCTGTTTTTGTTTTGGGAGATTTTAATGCTCATCCAAATCAGTGATTTGGATTAGAAATGCAAAATTTCTGTAAAAACCAGAGCTGGGTATGTGCCGATTTGAAGTCGCTGGGAGAGGGGTCGGACACGTACACGTTCGTGAGTGATGCGCATGGCAGTAGAAGGTGGCTTGACCACTGCCTTGTAACCGAGGCGGCATGGAGATCTATTGTTAATATGAGTGTGATACATGATGTGTAGTGGTCGAACCATCTACCAGTGGCGGTTGAATGTAATTTAGAATTGGTTATACCTAAGATTACTCTAATAAATAAAAGTAATAATAAAGTACTTTGGGGGGAACGCAATAGCAAACAAGTTGAATTATATGAACATTTCTGTAATAATAACTTGAGACTTATAGACTTTCCGATTGAGTTTAGATCCTGCGCTGACAGAAATTGTAATGAATAAAGTCATAGAAAGGTAATTGATTAATTATATAGAACAATTGTTAATTCCATAATAGAGGCAGCTACCCTTAGTAGGGACTGCAGAGAGGTTCGAAAGGCCGGCAATATCCCCGGCTGGAACCAGTACGTTAGGGACTCTCATAGGGAGGCTCGTACTCACTTTAAGAGATGGCTGTTAAATGGAAAACCCTTTTCAGGACCTATATGGAGGGCTATGGCTGACAGCAGGAAAACCGTTAAAAAAAATCTTAGGTCTCTTCAAAATAATAGGGAACAGGCAAAAATGGATGTACTAGCAACCCATCATGATAATAAGTCATTTAAACAGTTTTGGAAGCAAACGAAAAAATGTTATCCTAGGCTGAGTGTTCCAGTGAGTGTGGATGGTAAAGTAGAGGCGGTAGACATTGCCAACACTTTCAAAGACCATTTTCAGGCACACTCTAAGGTTTTGGCGCCAGTGGCGATGCTTCATACTGCAAAACCTTGAACAGGAGAACCCGTTGGAGTAACATCTAAACAGGTGCTACAGGTGTTACGTAATATGGTGAAAGGTAAGTCGCCGGGGCATGACGGACTTAGTGTGGAGCATCTAATACACGCTGGCCCACATTTATGTAGAGTGTTGGCAATGTTTTTCACTTTTTGTATTAGGCACACCTATCTGCCAGAGGAAATGTTGAGAGCTGTTGTGGTTCCAATAGTAAAGAATAGAACAGGAGATATTAGTAATAAACAAAAGTATAGACCCATTACACTAGCTACTATAATAGCCAAGGTGTTTGATGGTGTGCTTAACGACTATCTAGCTCAGTGTGTGCCTCTAGAAGATGCCCAGTTTGGGTTTAGGGCGGGTCTGTCGACTGAGAGTGCGATATTGGTTCTTAAGCACACCGTCAAATACTACACTGACCGTAAAACACCGGTTTATGCCGCCTTTTTGGCACTCTCAAAGGCCTTTGATCTGGTCAATTATGATAAACTGTGGGCCAAACTGAGAAAATACAATGTGCTGGAGGGTATTATTGGTATCTTCGAGTACTGGTACAGGCATCAGACGAACTTTATAAGATGGGCAGATTGCCTGTCTGATTGCTATAAATTAAAGTGTGGAGTCAGGCAGGGGGGACTGAGCTCTCCTACGTTATTTAATATATATGTACGGGAGCTGGTTCGTGAGCTCAACAACACCGGTGTAGGCTGCTCCATAGACGGCAATATTAATAGTCAACAACATTAGTTACGCCGATGACATGGTGTTGTTGAGCCCATCGATCAGTTCCCTGCGTAGGCTCCTAGGTGTGTGTGAGGCATATGCTGAATCACATGGATTGACGTATAACGTCAAAATAAGTGAGTTGCTGGTGTTTCAGGCGGGGCAAATGAATCCTTCATATGTACCGCCCGTGACACTAGCGGGGGTTGACCTTAGACGAGTCACTCAGTTTGTGTATTTAGGACATATTGTAAATGAAAACCTAACTGATGACCTGGATGTGGAACGGGAACGCAGGGCGCTCGCGATTCGCTGTAATATGCTGGCTCGCGGGTTTGCTAAGTGTTCAAAGGCAGTTAAAACAACATTGTTTAGGGCCTACTGCCAAACATTTTATACCTGCAGCCTTTGGGCCAACTGCACGCAGCGGGTTGTGAGTGCTCTCAGAGTTCAGCACAACAATGCCTTCAGATGTTGATGGGACTGCCTCGCTACTGCAGTGCGTCAGCGATGTTTGCAGACTCACATGTTGATGGCTACTATGCTATAATTAGAAAAAAGAGCAGCATCGCTGATGCGCAGGGTGAGGGACAGTCCTAACAGCTACCTGAGGAGCATTGCTGATCATATTGAGAGTCCTATCTGGAGGCACTGGATTCGCCTACACATAGGTTAATTTTAAATACTTAATCTGTTTTCTGTTTTCATTTATGTATTACTAACATAGTGATAAGTTGCACTGTATTACTAAACACTTTATGGACAACTCAGTCTGAAAATAAATAATAATAATAATAAAATTTTTATTCACAGAATTACAGAAAGCATTAAGTCAAACAATAGTATTCTAATATAATATTACTCTTAATGCTACGAATTTCAATCGATTGGAAAGAACATCATACCCCTGTACTAGTTATAAACTGTATCACAGGCGGTTGGGTCTCTCTTTGCAAATTTGAAATGTGTATTTTAAAATACACCAATAATATTACATATTTAGCAAAAAACCAAAATGGTCAGTATAAAACATAAAATTAAATAATAGCTATATATAATTAAGATGGTCATGTATTATACAATATTATATAAATGCGTGTCGAACATTTTACTGAAGTAACAAAAACTGTGGGTCAGCACAATCGCGAGTGATGTCAATGTTATTAATAGTTGCATTTTGCCTTTATTATTTACTTTTTCTTGGGTACACACATTTATCGAACTAGATGATTTTACAGTTTTATGTTAGTGGGTCAATATTCTAATGAGATGCTGTTAAGTTTATAATATTAGTAAATGAAACATTAATAGCTTAATAAAAATAAAAATAAAACAGGTTAAGATGATAAATTTAAATATAAAAGAATATGCAAATTATTTAAATAAACGACGCTCTTAGGCACCACCATAATCAATTGAGCTGATATACCTCTTTTCCGCCGTTTATCTTGCTGGACAGTCACTAGCGCCAGTATTGTGGTTGCTGGGTTTCTTAAAGTGCAGGCAGGTTGCGCATTTTGGGTCTTCAGTTTTCTTTGGGCACTCCTTTATAGTATGTCCTTGGCTGCCGCAATGTCCGCAAGTGCATTGTGTCTGCCTACATGACTTGGCTGCATGACCATATTGCTGACACTTATAACAGCGAGTAACTAAGGTGTAATCCTTCACCGGGCAAGATGACCAATTAATGAATATTCTTTCTTTGACAATCAGTGCCCTGCGTATAGCTGCTGATACTTCTATAACATAGTTACAAGTATCAGCGTCCCTACGGCCCGATTTGTGACTCAACTAACTTAACTTCACTAAGAAAGGTCTCAATGTTGCAATCCTGAAGTTTCTCAGCTAAATTCTGATGGTATAGGCATGTAAAAACTTCCGTCTCTTTCATAGCAGAGGGCACACCGACGATCACAACTCTAGGCTTCCGTTTAAGTGGCTCATTGATTGTAAGGCCTGCGTTTGAAAGTTGTACTGATTGTTTCACCTTCTCTATGTCGACTTTGGTCTCAGTGCTGATTATCACGCCCCCGTTCCTAGTTTTGCGTAGTCCTCTTACGTGAAGTTACATTTGTTCAGGGCAGATGATTTTTTGAACTAATGATTTAGTATCTTCACTAGATTTCAACTTGTCGTTCGGATAAATTGCCACCGAACTTAAACTTATAGGCTGGATGAAATTGTGGGCACTTTTTTAACCATGTCAGCGAAAGACGGTGTACTCGTGGTTGGTTTCGAGGTCTCTTGTATAGATTCAATCTTCTAGTCAAAGTGCAAATCTTGTAGTCTTTGAGACAAATCGAGTTGGTCTTGCTGAGATTTGATTGTAATATGGGCATGGATAGCATTCGCCTTCAAGGGCTGGTACCGAGCTGCCAAAATTGAAACTTTATGGCCCACTTTTCGACAGAGATGGCTGACTTTCATCTTCTGCTCAGTGTTCAGTTTTCCTTCTGCTGCTACAGAGCATACTTCGTTGAGATACTGCTCAATGGACGACATCTAGGACTGGATTTCTGGGGTAGAGATGGCTTCAAAGGCATGGCTGCCTTGCATCGGTGCTCTACCTTGAGGTTCTGGTTCAGATGCCGGCGTCGAAGGTGGAGAGCGGGCAGTCTTGCTACTCCGATTGAAAGGACTGTGGTCCATTATATTCACATACAGTTTCACTAACAATCGACACATTGTTAAACACAAGTAAAGTTTTGTTGTGTTCGCATTATGTTGTACGCGTATATTGAGGTCACTATTAAAATTGTTTAATTATTTAATGTGGACTATTTAATGCTATTCGAAACGTCTGTTTTCAATAACAGTTCAAGTAATATGAGAAAATAAATTATTATTATTAATAGTCTTCTTAAAATCAGTCCTATCATAAGTATTTACATGTCGAAAACGTATTATATTTGTCTTATTTAAATTTATAGCAAGATTGTTCGTTTTCAACCAGGCAATAATAATAGGGGTTAAAGTATGAAATTGCCGTTTTATTGTAATAGGTACTTTTAATTGACATAATTATAATCTTCATGGTTTGAGGTTTTTGAATGAAACTTTTTCACATGGTTTCTATGATGTTCTTCTTTTAAAAATGTGAAACATTTGAAAATCTACTTTCAATTGTTTTTGTTATTCAACTTAGACAAGAAAGATGGAAACTGCGAAAATTAGAGTGATTTTTGAATACGAGTTCCGACGCGGAAGTAACGCGGCAGAAACAGCCCGCAATCTCAATGTTGAGGAGAGGGGCTGCTAATGAACGCAGTGTGCGATTTTGGTTTAAACGCTTTCGCGATGGAAACTTCGACTTGAAGAACGAGCCACGAGGAAGACCGCCCACAGAGGTGAATAACGATGAATTAAGAGAGATGGGACCTAAAAATTCATGGCGAAATGTGGGTGAAATATTCTCTGCCTACCCCTTCAGGGATACAGGCGTGAGATTATAAACAAAAAAAAATAAGAGAGATGGTGGAAGCCGATCCTGGTCAAACTATCCAGGAATTAGCGGCATGGTTTAACGTTACCTTACCCACAATATTGGCTCATTTGCGTCAAATCAATTAAATAAAAAAATATGAAAAATGGGTGGCAACGCGTGTTGAAACTTGTGTTCCCTTGTTGAATCCGTACACCAGCTATTAAGACCATTAAACTTACTTTGTTTTCTTTTTTCAGATGTGTGAATATGAAAGAATAGTTGACTATGCTCTCGGTTTTAATGTCATAGTTGACACAAGAGATGTCAATCCGATAAAAGGTATTGCCAAACTGAACATTGTGGATTTACGTAACTGTATATCGGTGTTAACTGTAAGTTTAAAATTATTATTATTAAATCAAAAACTACTAAAGGATCAGAAATTTAATGAATTTTTATCTACTTTCGGCATATTATTAAGAGCTTATATTACATTTTGTCTTTTGTCTTCTACGTATTTTTGTGCAATTTTCTCTCGCGTTATCTATCCATCATTTTATGTGTACCTAATCAATAAAATATTAGTATTTACTAGTGCTAATTTGTAGTTTATGTTGTTATTTTTTTTCTAAATGTTTTTTTCCGTGTGGTAACGGATTAAGAATACGGAATTTCACCACCCCATATCATCCCATGGGTGTCGTAAGAGCCGACAGAGGGAGCATATTATGCACAAAACAGCACTGTAAGCGAAGTAACATGATACAAAACCTATACCAACCCGTTTGGCCCGCGTGGTATAGTAGGCCAATTCCTTCTTTTAAAAGAGAGGCCTAGTCCAGCAGTGGGCTGTTAAAGGCTGATGATGATGATGATGATTTTCAAAATGGTTTTGAACTTGTATAATTACCTGAAACCTGAGCACACAATACTGATAAAAATATTGTTGAAACACTAGAATAAATTTCTCATCACTTTAAAGTCATATTTTTCTAACATAATATATCTTCCCCTTCGGAAAACGGGCGTGATCTTTTCGGGTTTTCGTATGTATCAACATGTATGATTAATATCTCAACATTTTATTGCAGGAAAGCTATGGCTACAGAGTTTGTGCAATCCACCTACTGTCTTCATCGAAATCGATCGAGATATTACTAGGCTTTCTAAAACAACTATTCAGTCCGGAACTAGCAAGCAGAATACATTTCCACCACAATGTAGAGTCTATTTATGAACACATTCCGAAGTCATACTTACCAAAGGATTATGGAGGTGATGAGTTGCCATTGAAGAAATTGCAAGGTAAGTCTATATTTGATATTATTAATTCCTTTACAGCCATTCGCAGTCTAGTGCTGAACTTAAGCCCATTCTGATTTTCTTTACAGTTATACCTTAAGTCAATGAGAATCTGGCCTACTTATACCTTACTGGTCAGACAGTTTGGTACAAGGTTTGATGTCGACTTTTCCGTCTCTTCGCAAATATACTATTAGCTTCGTGTATTTTCCTTACAGAATTCTTACGACACCCAAAGAATGAAATGGGGAAGCCGCACTATTTATTCCTAATCTGTCACCACACTTCAATAATATAGTGAATAATATTGTTTTCAGAAAACCACGTACGAGAAATAGGTCGAGATAAGTTTGTGCCGATACTTAAGGAGATGTGCAAGTCGGGAACGGACGAGAATTATCGCCTAAGTGACAAATACAATGATGAGATACTAGGGATGCCCGGGTCGTTTAGAACACTGAAACTAGACTAGTTTTAGAATGTTGTACGTATCAGGCGTTTCTTGCCGGCACTCCATTGTATACTAATGAAAAAAAAAGAGGAATCCACCACGCACGTCGGATTGACTACCCCAACTATTTCAATATAAAAAGGTTGACAATGCCGAACTCTCGATAAGGGATATAGAGGATGGTATGGGTTCTAGGAAGGTACCTTGCTATAGTTGATTGAATCAGGCGTAACTTGGAGGTACTATATTGTAGCCTAATGGAAGGAAAGAGGAACCCACCACGCACTCTCGGATTGTCCACCCCATTGGGAGGACCACCCAAGGAAAATATCTGACGTACAGTGTCCCGCTCTATAGCATAGAGCGGGATACTACACGTGAGGTACCTATTTTCCTGGAACCCACATCCGCATTATTCCATATATCTTATCCTTTTTTTTGTTTTTGTTGTACTTTCGGTTAATGGTTGCGAATAGCGATCGATATAATCGATGTTCTCCGGTAGTGGCGGCGACAGTATTGTGTCGTGACATATATTACGTGAAAGACTCTTTGAATACAATGATTACCATAACCTTTGTGGTTTGGCGCGCGGAAGGTATTATTACAACACCGCTGTTGGCGTCTATGCACAACTCGCTCTTTAAATGCATTGTCTCGTTTCAACATTGCTCGTCGCGATGCAATTATTGCCACGCTTACGCCGAAACCTTTTTTAATCAGTAACATGCGTGTTTATGTTAAAGCACGGAAATTATTTCTTTAAGTTTGTTTTTGTTTTTATTATGTAACTGGGTTGTATTTCTGACACTTGTTTTGTTTATATCTATAATGTTATGTAACGTTATCATATTGGTCATTGGTGACATTACTGAAGCATATGTGTCAATGTCATGTCAGAAACTAAATGTGCATTCACAAATGTCGTCATGTACGAGACAAAAAAAAAATAACAGATGTAGTCCAGTACTTTCACAATAAAAAATACTTTGACTTTGACTTTCAGCTAGCAGTAAAAACTATTTAAAAATGTTATATAAGTATAAAAAATATTTTAAAATGTTATATATGAATAATTATTTTATAGTTAGTAATATTGGTCAGACAGGCAGTCACTCTGTGGAAAAGCTAATATTCAGCCAAATCCGGTTAGACTAGTAAGCGGACCCCAGATTGAAACTGGGATAACGCTAAGAGAAAGAGGAAGAGTTAGTAATATTGGTCATTGGTTTTGACGTCTGCGTCTACTGAGGAGCCAGTTGAAAATCAGCGCCGGGCACATGTGTCCGGCAATATGCTGAACTGGTCTCCTATTTCTATGCAGACGACAGGCGAGTACATATTAATACCTATACGAGTATATTGTAGTCCATTTTGTCACATTGACTTATTTTTTCATGTCTTTTGTCTGTTAGAAATAAATGCTTTTTCTTTCTTTCTTTCTTTTTTTCTTTCTCTTTCTTTGTCTCTAGAGGACTTCGGTTTTGTCAACTTTTTTCTATTGCAATAGGTGGGCAATCCGAGGGTGCGTGGTGGGTTTCTCTTTCCTTTCATCAAGATACTTTGTAGTATTCCGCTATAAGCGCCGGCTATGCTTCAATACGTGTTTGCATCTGCACGAGGCATCCTCGGGCGAGTTTGGCAACTACTGAGCTAGGCAATATATACATTATTCTAATTTAAATTTTATGAGAATAAAAAGCAAAAATGTTAGCCAAGAGCTTTGCCAGTTTCAAACAATCATCACCATTATCTGTCTTTGTGTTGAGTACTTATATCAAAGCACAGAACTATTTCTTTCGAAAGAACATACAAATTTTAATCGGGATAGAAAGCAGCGTTTGGACTTATAAGTGCAAACAACGACACAATACGTGCCTATAAAGACCCTTTCTTGGATTACAACATACCTTATACAGGTAAGCCGTTGCAAAAAATTTTAGTTTTGTAGTAAAATATACTAAGCTTAAACATTAAATATAAGAACTATATGTATTTTTATTTCAATACCCACAAGAATCAAATAGCTGATATTCTACCAATTGTAGTTAGACCAGAGGGTCTACCACGAGTTTTATACACGATTGTCACAATGACTATAGCCAATCCACGGGAACAATTGAATTAAACTATAGTTTACGAATTTTATCACGCTATTTTGGTTTCACTAGTTATTACATTTAAGCCGATCTGATCTAGAAACGACATTTTTATTACTAGATACGAAGATCGGACAGTAGCGATGGATAGAGTCCGCTAGGGGGCGCATTTAGGAAATGTATAAAAATTGTTCCCGTCGACTAGTCTATCGTCACCGTGTAAAACTCGTACTAGACCCTCAGTATGCCAACCTCGGGGTCCAAGACGAAAAGTCTTGAAAGCAACCGAGATCACGCTCGGCAGAGTATGCTAATGATGACTGCAATTATCCTTCTTTTGCGACTATTCTGTGGTTTCTCGTATCATTGTTGGTACTATCTAACAGCTCTATGTATTAGAGAGTAATGATACCTGTACCATTGCGTTTCGTTCGGTGCGTGAGGCCCCAGGCTCTATGCTCTATTCCGTCTCCCTAATCCCCTCCTCCTCATATCCCTGCTTCCAACCCAATGGGCGGCAACTTGTGACTCCTCAAGCGTGCCTCAAGTATTGCTTGTGCCCATGGGTGCCTATAATCGCTTATCCTCGGGCGATTCGTGTGCTCGCTTGCCGCGTATTACAAAAGAAAAGTTATTTTATTATTACTTGGCATGATAAAGATCAGTATCAGGGATATTAAAATTGTTAAAATAGTTGATATTAAAATCATTGCGAATTTAAATGAAGATGAATTCTGGTCTATTTGTCAGACCAATTCTGGTCTATTTGGAGATCCTCTGAACCAGTTACTAAAAACATAAAAAGGGAAAGCACAGTAAGATTTTACAACTTAACAATTAAATAAGTCAATACAGTTTTAATTTGGTATTGTTATCATCATTCAAATTGAGATTGATGGTCATGTCAATATACCTATCGAGTTTGTATTTAAAAAGAAGTATTGACGTCATGAGAAATTTCAGTTCGCTAATTATATAGTTTTAAAATTTATTACGTGGTAGTAACATGTGGTGTCAATAGATTTATTGTGATATTTTGATGTTGAGTATCATAGCAAACCATTATGTTTGAGTCAACCATATGCTAGACTTTATATTGCATTAACTTACAGACTAACATTACATATATACAGAGGTTAGGCTAGCTACACACTACAAGACAAGTGGCTACTAATAGATTTATATTAATAAGTTTTTGATACCTACAAGACAACGAAACTTTTTAAGCAGTTTTCGAAACAGTTAGCATGATGGCATCTAAATAAATTCCTTAATTTAAAATATAAGCAAGGAGCAATGCACCACTAAAGGCGTTAAGGCTAAGCTTGAGTATTATTTAATTACTAGCTGAGCCCACGGTTACACCTGCGTTATTTAGGATTACACTGCTTCGCACCCGTGGCTCATAGCGTGATGTCAAATAACCTATAAGCATTGCTCAGTAAATAGGCTATCCAACACAAACATAATAATTTGAATCAAAGTAGTAGTGCTTGAGCTTAGCGCTTTCACCCAAACAAACTCTTCAACTTTATAATATTCGCGTAGTACCTACTGCAGAAACAGTTACAAAAACAATTATATCATACTACGTAAGGGGGTATTTTAGTAATTCCTTTACGGTACGAATGTTTTTAAAACCATTTATATAAGTAATCTGTGGTTCTAAGATATCCCCGAACCTCTCCATTTTCCAGTTATAAGCTTTTTAAACTTTTCTTGCAAAAAACTGTAAACAGAACAGGTGGACAAGTTTAAAAAGTTATGCTTTTCATCGTACAACTATAAAATGTGTGTGCTAGTAGAGCCTTGCTTATTTCAGCATGAATGGGTCTCCTTAACCGAGGAAGTATTACGCTGACACAAAATATTGACCAAAAGTAACCATACTTTCGGTGAGTGAGAGTGCTGGAGGCTCCATCCCTCCCTCTTCCTTATCCTCCTCCTAGTCTAATCCCTTTTTCCATCCCAATGGGCGGCATAGCACTTGTGACTCCTGTGGTGTTGCTATGTCCGGGAGTGGACGTAATTAGGCTCGTCATCGTCATAAACAGCCACAAAAACTGTTTACGTCAGGGCGGAAAGTGGGCATTGGAATGTCGATTTGCGACGTTGAATGTTAGAGGAGGAATTAACGAGAAACTGCATGAAGTATACGAGTTAATGAGTGACAGAAATTTGGATGTATTGCGTGTAAATTAGACTAAACGTAAGGGGAAAGAAATACTGACGCGTGGCCCGTTCACAGAAATATGGTCAGTGTTACCAATGATGAACATGATAGTAAAGACGTCTGTATTATTATTTCAGAGCGAAGGGCAGAATGCATGCAAGGGTATGAGCGCGTAAGTCCACGCCTTATGTGGGTCCGGATAAAAGTAGGTCTAAAACTTCTATTTCTGATAGGTGTATACGCTCCGAACTCTTCCTACAGTAAAGCGGTAAGAGAAGAAATTTGGGAACAAATGAGAGAGGTTGTGTTATTGCGTGAATGGAATGAACGTATTGTCATGCTCGAAGATTTTAATGCAAAGGTCAAGCGTGATGGTATGAAAATGTACTCGTTTGGTGATAAGAGTGTGAATGACAACGGCGTGTACTTGTTAGATGTATATGTGGAAATAGGTCTGTCTGTGATGAATACGTGGTTTCAGCACAAGATGATACATATGTACACGTGGCGTAAGAAGGAAGGGTGTTACGTTACGTTAAGAAGCATGATAGATTTTGTAATAGACGATGAAAGAATGAGAATGAGAATAGTAGACACTAGTGCTTATCGTAGAATAGATATTGGCACAGACGACTATTTCGTGATATCAAGTATTGGTGGTATGTCTAAACACTGGCGGCACAGAGCCAGAGTCTTATACAGAATTAGAACGTATAAAAAAGGAAACATTGAAAGATCAGCATACGAAAGAGATGTATAAAAAGCAATTGAGCGAACGGCTGGATAAAAGCTTGAGTGATGTAAATGAGGAAAGTGTGAATGATGTATGGTTGGTATTTAAAAACAACGTAGTAAAATGTGCTGAAGATGTATGCGGTGTGAGTAAAAGAAGAAGTAAGAAATATGAGAAAGCAGACTGGTGGAATGATGAAACTAGAAGAATGGTTTAGGAAAAGAGAAAAGCGTGGTTGGATATAATAGCAATAGAAGCAAAGAATCGAGCGAGTAGTGGTACGAATGAAAATATCATTAAAGAAATGAAGGACAAGTATAGATGTGTGAAAGCTAAAGTTAAAGAATGTATAGAGAGAAAGAAGAATGAGAAAAAGAAGAAATATGAGGATCAATTCGGCTCAAGTTTCAAAATTATGAAAGCGCTGAAAGGTATTTTTAGCGCTGGTAGGTCTGGCAAGTCTGCTTGATGTGATAAGGTGACGATTGAAATGTTGAAGTCTGGCGATGGGCTAAGAGTAAACCTGCTGCATCGCCTTTTTAACCTGTGTTGGAAACAAGGCCAGGTCCTAGATGACTGGATGAAGGCAGCGCTTGTCCCAATTTATAAAGGAAAAGGTTCACAGCAGGAATGTCAAAATTATCGTGGGATCAGCCTTCTTAGTGTTGTAGGAAAAATGTATGCCAGAATATTGATAGACAGGGTAGTAAATGTGACTAATGAGAAGATATTGGATGTGCAAGCGGGATTTCGAAAGGGAATGGGATGTACGGATCAGGTCTTTTCCTTACGCTGCATAACCGAAAAGTGTCTAGCAAAAAAACAGAAAAAAGATTGCGCGTTCATAGACCTGGAAAAGGCTTGTGATTGAGTGAAAGAAAGGAATTATGGAAGGTGCTATCTATGTATGGGGTGGACAATTTTATAATTAAGGCTATGAAATCTCTGTACAGGGGTTCTAGAGCTTTTTTTTTTTGTAGAGGTAGAGGAATCGCGTGAGGTTTGTAAGGATAGATGCAAGTAACGTGCCGTTGTCTCTGCCTACCACGACGGGAAAACGGCGTGAGTATAATAATATGTATGTATGTATGCAGCCACAAAAACCTTTTTTAGTGTTAATGAAAATAACTGACACTGACACATTATCATCACATATCTCATTAAGATCAAGCTATCTTGATCTTAATTTCGATCCAGGCTCAAGTGGCTCCCAATTCGACTTCGCCGGAATACTCATATCCTTATGTTACTGTACAATGTATTGTTCAATTCCAATACCCCCACGTATCTCAAAGAACGTTTTTAGTTCCTTCATGACACACATTTAAAGACCTTGAGGTCGTCGGTGGATCTGAGACTGCAGATGCCAGCTCATACCACAAACTACTACGATAAATCCTATGCTGTTCAAGCTGTCCATCTGTGGAATGCGCTGCCGGTCGAAATTAGGCAAGCTCAATCATTGAAAATATTTAAAAATGCACTAAAGAAGCACTATTTGTCATTGTTAACTAATTGTATCACTGTATTTTGTGTTCATTTATTATTATATGTATGTATATGTATTATATTTATGTATTATATGTAAATTGTATATATATATATGTCGGCTGGTTGCTTGATTCTTGGCCGGTATCAACACTTCACATCACAGTTTGTTATAAGTTCACACCAAATCAAATTTAACAAAACTGACTATAACTATTTTGTATTACTGAACACGAGACGAGTGACAGTTTCTAGGTACTTGTTGTCCGCCCGGAGTCTCCAAGAGAAGTGATAGTTGTCGTTGCTCCGTTGAACGTCCACCGTCATCCCTCCTCTTCAACTGTAGCGAAAGTCACACCAGACTCTGTCGAAGCGCGCCATCTTCGCACTTCCGTTTCGTAGTCAATTGACGTCCCATACTAATGATCGTTCCGATACGGCAATCCTACAAGACACACGTCCCTGTATGTTAATCTGTAACAAAATATTACACGCACCGTATCACATTGCTTGGTCACTCCTGACTTAACCCAGGTAAGGGTTGAATCAAAACAGTGCTAGGATTCCGATCTAATTTATTACAAAATTACCTCCTCCATTACATTCCGAACTATTATAGGAGCTGGATTCAGAGCATCACTGAAAATACAGTCAATTACCATAGACTCACTATATAATCAAATCAAATAACTAAAGCTCTGCATGTGATTCAAAACCATTCAGTAACGTCCAGTTACTAAACCAGGCACTCAACCAGCCACTCGGTTGCCACCATTCAGTAACCTCCAGTTACTAAACCAGGACTTAAACCAGTCACTCGGCTGCCACCCATTTCTCTGCGCATCCTCACAAGGATCGCTAAGTCCCTCCTGGACTTTATGGTTTCCACGGTACCCCAACACCAGAGGTGTCTGCCTACCGCGTACTCACGGACAGCTGACTTCACAGTTGTATTGAATCCGATCTGTACTGGTTTGCGGCTACAAATCAAACTCTGACATTGAATCACACAAGCAATCAAACACTAGAGTCGCCTGCCTACCGTGTACTCACGGACAACTGCCTTCACAGTTGTATTGAATCCGATTTGTACTGATTTACGGCTACAAATCGACCTCTGACATTTAATCACACAACCAATCAACATGTAAGCCTAGTTTTCTACTGTCTCGTCAGTATTAAGGTTCACACTTTGTTCTCTTTAAGATCGTCAGTTATGCTCTGATCCTCTGGTACATAGTTTCAGTATCAAAATCAATAATCAGGAAACTCAAAGTAAAACTGACATTTCACTATAGCTGTATCTCTCAAGATATTATTTCAAACCAACTAAACCATCACATTTAAGCTCTACATGTGATCATGGCTATGCATAGCCCGGTAACCTCCAGTTACTCTACTTTCTGCGAATCCCACATAGGAACGCCGAGACCTCCGCCAGAGCTGACTGCAATACCGCCTAATCACGGACTACTAAGTTAGTAGACGCCGATTTCTTCCGAGCTACGGCTACACGTCAGCCTCTGGTACGGTCCGATCCGATCATCATGTAAACTTAAACACTTTCTTAAATATCAGAACTACTTTGTTCTACGTCAATTTCGTCAGTTGTACTTTGACTTTCAGGCATCTTTCGCAACCTGTCGAGTGCGTACTTACAGTTGCGCTTAGAATTAAGGGCTTTGCGATTACAACGATCATCGTAAAGAACATCTGTGACCTCAAATGGGCTTTATACTTTAAGATATTTCAAACCAAGTTAACCAAAAAATTAAACCTAAGGTCTTTGGACTCTACATCTTCTAACCAAACTAATTTAATAAACTACCTTCACTTCCATTGCCAGTTTCGGCCAGATAGGCTTTAGCTATACCAGTTACCAAGCTTCTCAAAGCCACATACAGGCCTCACACAGGCCCCGCGCCACACACGGGCCGCGCGTCGCACACGAGCCTCGCGCCACACACGGGCCGCGCGCCACACACGGGCCGCGCGCCACACACGGGCCACGCGCCACACACGGGCCGCGCGCCACACAGGCTATGCTGGCCACCACGCCACACTCGCCACCAGGCCGCGCCGGCCATCAGGCCGCGCCGGCCATCAGGACGCGCCAGCCACCAGGCCGCGCCGGCCACCAGGCCGCGCCGACCACCAGGCCACGCCGGCTACCAGGCCGCGCCTGCCATCAGGCCGCGCTAGCCTCCAAGATTACCCAAAAAGGAAATAAATCTACCATTAGTATTTCAAAGATTCGTCCCATTGTATACCCACTAAATAGAGTATCCGTTCTTTCAGACTAACTCAACGTCCGCACTTCGTCAATTTTTTAGGGATTATCAAATTCATTTATAACTTCACAACTGCACAGAACATAACTCCCGTCCATACTCTCAATGAGCTATGTCAAAACTGGATTTGACCACTGACAAAAACTAAAACCAAATGTGAACATGGCGAGAACCGATAAGCTACTTTTGGACAAACTGATTTCCTTTGGCTACATAGAGGCAACGACTACAGTTCTGAGATAACCAATCGACAGTCCATGAGTACTTTCAGATTCTCGCAACACGCTCTTGTCATAGTTACACAACACCACCCGGATAATCATTTCGAGCGTAACAAAGTAATCTTAAACTAGGTTTGTTCAACATGTTGCTTTGGTTTTCCTTATCACATAGCAGACTATTAGAAAATCTTACTAGGCTGATACTCTAGATGTTAAGTTTACTACCAAGTATCCAACCAGTCTTTTCAGCGTTATAATTTAGTCATGGATAGTCTAATTACGAAGCTTATTCTAACGTAATCATTAGCGATACAGCAACGGACATTTCGCGTTCAAGATAATGGACAACGTTTGTGTTATTATGATAAAAGCACTAATGGGTGTCTTGGTAATACAAAAGCTTCAGAGTAAACTAGGCTAACCAGAAAGGCACTTTGCCGGTCCAACCAACGGCAACGCATGGCTAAACATGCAGCCGCACAAACGGTTTATCCACTTTATGCAAATCTACACCAACGGAAACGTGGGTACCACAAGATTATCACAACAACGACTTGTTAGTCGTACCCATTTAATGAGATTAAGATTAAGCATACAATCATGACTAACGATCACTAACCTAGTTCTACTTACAATGAAAATTAAAATCTCTGAAACTGATTATCGTAACGCACTACGATGATAACTCCACGTCTGATAATCGAGTTTAACAGCTTCTACTAGAAACACTATCACTCCTAAATGTCCTAAGCTTAACACGGAATTGGCCAGAGAACTCGAGGCACTTGATAAAAATTCCCAGCATATCACATGAATCTCAAAAACACAGTAGGTAATTTTCACGCGTAAAATCTTAAAATTGAATTTAATGTTACTAGTGGTGTCATCTAATAATAAGAGTAAGAAACATTTTAATGTGCCATGTTAAAAATTTATGCAAACAAAGAAGCATGTGTAATTGCAACACTGAGATCGTCTGTACAACTCAGAATTACAAAGAGTACCAGTGCCACTTTTTACTTAGGCTCTGATCACCTTTAAACGAATACTTGTTTTGTTTGTTTGTCCACGAGTCGATAAAATAATGGCGCTAGTAATATATTTTGACTATGGTCAGGTTACACTAACTAACCAACCACACTCTTCTAAACAGCACTGCAGTACACACGTCTATTTAAGAAATAAAAGCTACAAGCTGTTCTACGCAAAATCAGCACAGTGAAAAGCTATAGCTCCGCACAGTCTTACACTATGAACCCACTATGTACGATTCGATTAGTTTACCAACTTTAGCGCCGCTGCCCTGCGAAGGACAGTCTGGACCGGTGTTATTGTTCTAGATTTAGCAGAAAACCAACCAAAGCTGGGTGTTGGTTCTAAAACCAATATTACAACTGCACTAGAACAATAACTAGCACGTTTCACTCAAACGCACTTGCTTGGAATAATGCAAGTCTACGCAATAATGCAAGTACGCTCACTCTCGTTACCACTACAATCTATAAAGCAAGACCGAGATAAGATTTATCTATTTGCAAGCGTAATATGATCGCAAGGTTAGTAAGTGCGAGCCACCCTCACATGAAGAAATAAAAATAATCGCTTGCTTTTTAACTGACGTATCAAACTCTAAACCTCCGTTCGCTATCTACGCTATAGCCAGGTCACTGTGGTAGTCAGACAACCATACGCTAACTCAAAATAAGGCAAAGGTCGCAATTAAATTGTTACTACCCACATTCTTTTTTTGTCTTTCTTCTTTAAGCTATTATATTTTTTTTTGATTATTCATGAGATCATGCTATGGAAACCATGACACCGTAAAAGTCAAACGGTTCCACAAATCAGAGTCTCGTGTAGGAATCAAACCTACAACACTCGGTACGATGTGATGGCGATATCACCACAACGATTTTGACATTTCCAAGATTAAACGCGTAATGTTTTACTACTTTTTGTGCTACATCAAAATATTGCAGGCCTAATCTCAAAGACTGACGCTCTATGTGTTTGTTTAGATGAACTGTAAGTAAAAAATTAATCCGTAGATGTTATATGTATAACGGAACATTTTATTATGTCAGGTTATGAGGCTCAACTGTCTGTGCCAAATTTTAATTTAGCTGCCTGTTATTGTAGACCTTGTCAAAAAAGAGGTGGAGCGTGTATATTGGTCAGAAAGGGACATGAATATAAACAACTACCAGAGGTTGCCAAATTATCCTTAGTGGGCATTTTTGAATGATGTGCAGTGGAACTATCGAACTACAAATTATTAGTGATATGTATTTATCGAACACATAAAACTGACTATTTAAATATATTTTTTAGTAAGCTTGAACAATTATTGGCTATAGTATCGAAAAAGACATTTTCTAACATTATAATTGTTGGTGATTTTAATATCGATGTTATAAAAACCAATGGAATAACATTAGAGTTTAAATCCCTATTATTTAACTTCAACCTACAACTAGCACTACAGCAACCTACACGCATACGAAGTCAAACTTGTATAGACAATTTTGCACACATCATACAATTTTATTTAAACGGGTTTTATTCGCGATATTTAATTAATTTAAGGTATAAATACCTATGTTTGGAAACTTCGCTCAGTTTTCTGACTAGGTGTTGGGATAGTGAAGTGTTACCTGTAGGAGTGCGTATAAAACCACGAAAGGACATTCCGAACTCCGAAGGCATTCTACACAAAGCCAGTGTTCGTCTTTTGAAACAATTAATTCGCAACTGTCGGTACGAGTTAAATGTTGTGCAGTGTGACCTCTATAAAGTTCATACCGAATGTAGTAAAGTGCTATCAACTAGTGATTTTAGTTTGTGCGATCGTGTCACTTATAACCAGGCTAGTCGTATATACGATCTGCGTACTAAACGGCACAACAAGAAGTATGACAAATTAATGAACCGTCATGAGAGGCAAGCCGGCAAAAAGGTACACCCTACCCAACAAGAAACGGTAATTAATTTGTCAGATTGCATTATTGATAGCGCGACACAAAGCGTGCTGGCCAAAGGTTTAAATTATGCTTTAACACCTAGTCGGATTCCGTCTGAGAGTGTCATAAGTAACATCGAGGAGTTTATAACGCGCAACAAGTTACCGTCTAACGACGCAGATACTCTTAGACAGGATGTTGCCGTTATTTTACGAAAGTCAAAGCCGCCGAAACCCAATGTCTCCACAGAAGAGCGTCAAGCACTAAAAGCGTTGCGTGATAACACGAATATTTTAGTGCTGAAGGCCGACAAGGGTAACGCCACTGTAGTGATGAATTACTCTAGTGATTATGATAGCAAAATACGGATTATGTTAAGTGACACACTAATTTATAAGCCGGTGTCCTATAAACCGACAGCCAGAGTTACGAAACGCATTCGAGCTTTGATTAAGGACCATAAAAACATATTCACGGAAGATGAATTTGAACGTCTATACAAACCGCAAATCGTGCAGCCGCCCACGATATACGGTTTGCCTAAAGTCCACAAGACTAACGTACCATTGCGACCGATAGTGAGTCAAATAAACTCACCCACATACGGTTTGGCGAAACACATCAACAAGGTACTGCAACCGTTGGTAGGTAAGACGGCATCTTTCGTGAAGGACTCTCGGCACTTTATTGACATTATCAAGAGCGTGAAAAAGGAACCAGACGAAGTGATAGTGAGTTTTGACGTGGAGTCACTCTTCACCAATGTTCCAGTTCAGGATTGCCTTGAGGTCGTTGAGAGAAAACTAAGGGCAAACGGTCTCATCATCATCATCCTAGCGCTGTCCCGGTTGCGCTCCAAAACCCACGCCTTGGAGCCCGGGGTCCGCTTTCCGGCTATGTCTCCTCCACTTCGCACGGTCTTCAGCATCCCTGGTGGTTAGTTGGTTGGCACGCATATCATCCCTTACGACGTCAAGCCAGCATTTTTTTAGCCTTCCCCGTTTACCGGGGCCCGGTGGAGGTAGCATGGCAAGACATTTGTTACCCACGTAAGATGCCGGTTGACGTAAGACGTGTCCATACTAGCGTAGACGACACTCTTGCAGTTTGTCAGCAATGTCACGGACATGAAGGCTACCCCGGATGCGGGAGTTCCTAATGCGGTCCTTCCGCGTGACACCACACATCCAGCGCAGCATGTTCATCTCCGTGACACGCAGACTCTGCTTGTGTCGCTCAAGCACAGGCCACGTCTCACTGCCATATAACAGGACAGGTCTAATGATGGATTTATAGACCTGTCCTTTGAGCTTAACCGGCATTTTGGGGTCACAAATGACACCGCTCTCCTCACGCCATTTGGCCCAGGCTGCCGAAATGCGTGCCTTGACGTCGCAATCAATGTCACCAGACTGTCTCTGGTCAGGTCTGTCTGACAAATATTCTGTTCTACTTCAAAATTGTTTGGAAGCAAACTACTGCCTATACCGTGGACAACATTACCTCCAGATCGACGGAGTGGCTATGGGTAGCCCAGTAGCACCGGTAATGGCCAACATCTGGATGAAGCACTTCGAAGAATACATAGACATGCAGGCATCAAATGTAAAGCTATGGAAGAGGTATGTCGACGATGTATTCTGTATCATGAAGGGCGACAAGCAAGATGTAGAACAGTTCGCAAATAGCTTAAACTCCATACACCCTAATATTAGGTTTACATTTGAAATGGAGGCAGACGGGTCGTTACCCTTTCTCGACGTAAAAGTGACAGTGAGGGAAAACGGTACCTTGGGACACACCGTTTATAGAAAACCGACACACACAGATAGGTATCTCAACGTTTACTCGCATCATCACCCGCGACACTTGGAATCCGTAGTAACTTCACTTGTAAACAGAGCGTATGACCTCTGTGACCCTGAACATTTGAACAGTGAGCTGTCACATGTCCAGGAGGTACTTAGGTGCAACGGATTCAACAAGAAGATACAACGTCTGAAAAGGAAAGACCGTAAACCAGAAGTAAGCAGAGTACCGGCTTACATGCCTTACATAAAGGGAGTGACGGACAAAGTTGGAACAGTACTACAGAAATACTCCGTAAAGACTGTATATAGTCCGCTCTCCAAGGTAGCACACAATCTGCGTACCCCGAAGGATGTCATTCCTCTACAAACACCTGGCGTCTACAAGGTCGACTGCAGTTGTGGTAGTTCCTATATCGGACAGACCAAACGAACCATCGCTGAAAGGGTCAAAGAACATATCGCAGCTGTAAAAACCGACAAATTAACAAGTCTGCCATAGCTGAGCATTTGTTGGAGTCTGGAACAAACCACTGGATCGAATTACATCAACCAAAGGTCTAATCTACCGATCGTCACTATTACTCCAGGATAGTACGTGAAGCGGTTGAAATCAAAAAACATACAAATTTCAACCGGGAAGATGGATACAGACTGTCTACAACTTGGAATCAAATAATTATGTTACTAGCAATACGTTGACATGCATGAATTTATTTAATTATTTTGAATCCTGTACGTATTCTTTGATAATAACATGTTTTTAAATTTTGTACACCAGACTCTGGTCGAATATGACGGAAACATTATTTTGTAACATTACCATCTGTATTTTGTACTTATATTCTTACAAAATAAATTTTTCTTATTCTTATTCTTACTACCGCCACTAAACAAAATTGGCAGTACCAATAAAAAAAAATCTGACAAAAGTCGATTCACCAACATAGCAGCGTTAGCAGTCGCCTTCGCTCGCACCTTGTGGTCGCACTGGTCCATTATTCCACTTCTGATGTCAGCGAGTTGCTGGATTTTCGGCCGGTATCACCACTTCACAGTTCACAGTTTGTTATACGTTCACACCAAATCAAATGAACAAAACTGACTATATTTATTTTCCATTACTGAACACGAAACGAGTGACAGTTTCTAGGTATTTGTTGTCCACCCGGAGTCTCCAAGAGAAGTGATAGTTGTCGTTGTTTCGTTGAACGTTAACCGTCATCCCCCCTCTTCAACTGTAGCGAACGTCACACCAGACTCTGTCGAAGCGCGCCATCTTCGCACTTCCGTTTCGTAGTCAATTGACGTCCCATACTAATGATCTTATGTTTTTATTTATATGTTTAGCACCTATCATATCTATTGTATGTATGCCTGCGTATGTAGGTATATATATGTATGTATAAATATGTATGTATACAGTAAAAACAATTTCTAGTAATCAGATACTTTTAATCGCTACACATCAAAGCTTTTTGTCTTTTTCAGTCTGTCCATCCTAAGGTTGGCTGTAAGAGATCGCACTCTGCGATAAGGCCATTTGCCCTTGTGCATTGGATATGTATCTACATTTAAGTTATTTACACCGAATTTGTACCAACATTTGCACAACAAAGCAATTATCTATCAATCTATCTATCTATCTATCACTGGGGCAGCGATAGCTGAGTGGAGAGACCAACAGACTGCTAGGCAGAGGGTCTCGGGTTCGAATCCACGGCACGCACCAATGACTTTTCGGAGTTAAGTGCGTATTAAATTGTTAATTATCGCTTGCTAAACGGTGAAGGAAAACATCGTGAGGAAACCTGCATGTCTGAGAGTTCTCCATAATGTTCTCGAAAGACATGTGAAGTCTGCCAACCCGCACTTGGCCAGCGTGGTGGACTATGGCCTTACCCTTCTCATAGTGAGAAGAGGCCCATCCCATGCCCAGCAGTGGGACAGTATAAACGGCTGATGATGGCATGATGAAAATAACTTATTCACACGCATAAACAGAGTGTTTGGTAAATCGACCAATTCCTTGAAGGAGAATATATTTGAGATCATTTGCAACAAATTGACCCCCCCCCATTGTCAAGTAGGGGTCCAAAATTAACATTTTCTGGGATATCAAGATTTAAAGTTTTTTTTTTAATTTTTCCATCTTATGCAAAGTGGTATCCTAGAGTTGGTGTGTAGGTGACAGAGCAAACTAGACTGAAAATTGCCTAAGGAGTTCTAACTAAAGTTCCAAAAGGGATTTAACTTGCCATAATTCAGATTTTGTAATTAGAGTGCCGCAGGCCCTATCACCTTTTCCTTCTCCCTCATCCCACTCCTCATCCCATCCCTTTTCCCAACCCAAAGGGGCGGCAACTCACTTGTGAGTTCTGTGGTGTTGCTTGTGTCCGTGGGCGGCGGTAATTGCTTACCATCAGGCGATTCGTCAGCTCGTTTGCCGCCTATTACCATAAAAAAAAATAAGAAGATGTCCAACAAGGCCAACCCGCACTTGGCTAGCGTGGTGGACTATGGCCTCACCCTTCTCATAGAGAAAAGAAGCCCGCGCCCAGCAGTGGAACAGAATTTATACATAGCTGATGATGAATACCTTCACGAGTACAAATCAAACTTGAATTCAGATCCTTCTCAAAATTAGCAGGGCATAAGTGAAACCTATATGAAATACATTAAAAAAAACTAGGTAATGCCCGCAGCAACGTCCACACATTTAATTTTAATTCAACCGTTTCCGTTCCAGCAGCAGCAGGCCGATAATGATAACGATGGAGAGATGAAGTGCTAAAGGACACGGATGAATGCAAGGTCACTGAAGATGATGTCATGGATACGGGGCATGCCTTTTAAGTTTTGTCGTTTGAAGAAATAGACACAACTAGAACCTTTTAGTACTTTTTATTGTTTTTCAAAGTCATACAATTTTATTTAAACGGGTCTTATTCGCGATATTTAATTAATTTAAGGTATAAATACCTATGTTTTTACCGACGTTTCGGCCGTCTTACAACAGCCTTGGTCGCGGCAGGACTGATGTCATCTCATCGTCGTCCTTGTGAAGCGCGGGTTTCGGCAGCTACCCTCACTTGTTTTTTATTTTTATTTTTATCCGAACTGTCGGTACGTCGACACACAACACTTATGACGTCTACACACTGATGAGCTATGTTACTGCAGCATGGTTTAAATTTGTTGATTACTGGATTCCAAGTTGTAGACAGTCTGTATACATCTTCTCGGTTGAAATTTTTATGTTTTTTGATTTCAACCGCTTCACGTACTATCCTAGAGTGATAATGACGATCGGTAGATAAGACCTTTGGTTGATGTAATTCGATCCAGTGGTTTGTTCCAGACTCCAACAAATGCTCAGCTATGGCAGACTTGTTAATTTGTCGGTTTTTTACAGCTGCGATATGTTCCTTGACCCTTTCAGCGATGGTTCGTTTGGTCTGTCCGATATAGGAACTACCACAACTGCAGTCAACCTTGTAGACGCCAGGTGTTTGTAGAGGAATGACATCCTTTGGGGTGCGCAGATTGTGTGCTACCTCGGAGAGCGGACTATATACAGTCTTTACGGAGTATTTCTGTAGTGCTGTTCCAACTTTGTCCGTCACTCCCTTTATGTAAGGCATGTAAGCCGGTACTCTGCTTACTTCTGGTTTACGGTCTTTCCTCCTCAGACGTTGTATCTTCTTGTTGAATCCGTTGCACCTAAGTACCTCCTGGACATGTCACTTTGAGAATAAGTTGTCTCACAGCAATGATGTTATCTTCAGTGAAGGCGGATTTCGGGTGACCTTTGCGAGATTTGTCACTAACACTAGTATGTCCACGCTGGAATTCTAAATACCAGCGTACGACAGTCCGCAGATATGGGGCTTCAAACTCAAACTCAAACTCAAATATGTTTATTTCCATAAAAATGTTTAAATTTTTGGACACGTCAGAAGGTCATACAAATAAAAAAATAA
This sequence comes from Euclidia mi, assembly GCA_944739405.2. Lineage (NCBI taxonomy): Eukaryota > Metazoa > Arthropoda > Insecta > Lepidoptera > Erebidae > Euclidia > Euclidia mi. Next base: position 59,105,907 of record OX123201.2, on the reverse strand, counting down.
AATAGTAACTTAAATGCATAGTTACATAGTTGGGCATTGAAAAAAAAGTGCCTGTTCAGAAAGTAGAGCCTCGTGAGAAGAATCAGGCAAGAAACTCCGGGCCACTCTTTTCTTCTTCTTGATTTTAAACAATTTAAAACTTAGTAACTACATTGAATTTTTCATAGGTATATGAGCTGGTGTGCCTATAATGTTGTTGTCGATTAATAAGATTTTTTAATAAAAATATAAAAGTACTAAACTAGCATAATATAGACACAATAACTCACACTCACATGAAACTTACACTAATCAAACATAAGTAGCCTTCATTTGCATTTTTGTCTTCAATATAATCTAGCACTGAATAGTACACTTTTTGACAAAGTTTACGTTTTATAACCTTTTAGAATTTATTAAAACTTAAATTTTGAATATTGCTTGGCACTTTATTGTAAAAGCGCACACATTGGCCTTGAAAAGATTTTTTTATTTTCTCTAGCCGGGTAGCCGGCACTACTAGCTTACTCTTATTTCTAGTATTCAAATTGTGGATATCACTTTTCTTTGAGTATGAGGCCTTGTTTTGGAATAAATATATTAGGTTGGAATAAATGTACTGGCTTGCAACTGTTAAGATGTTTATTTCCTTGAATTTATTCCTTAACGAAGCCCCATAATCCAAGTTATAAATTGCTCGAATAGCTCTTTTCTGCAGAACAAAGATGGTCTGAATGTCGGTAGCATTTCCCCACAAGAGAATACCGTATGACATTATAGTATGAAAATAGCTATGACATACAAGCCTGGCAGTGTAAATGACAGTTAACTTCATCACTGAATACAGATGTAAGCTCTTCAAAACACTGAAGCCATGTCAGGCCTCATCTATAGTTGTAAAAAATTATTGCACGAACGTTTTCCGTAGAAAGATTCATTTTCGTACGTAACCTGACAGATTCCAATCGACGCTGTGACTAAACAATAGCATTAATCCTTATACTTTCAACTGTTTTGAGATTAAAAATTTAAACACATTCGAATATAGAACAGTTCCAGTTCCAAGCTGACCCCACGACTATGTGGGATTTATAGCTAGGAAGAGGGAGAGAATATAATACAATATTGCTCTCCACAACGGAAATAAATTTTGCCTAATTATTAACGATTCTTACAAATGCATTTATAAGGCAATACCCAATAGTGCTTACACTATTTTGTCGAACTAAAGCATAATTAAAATCATCTAGTCTAGAAAACAAAGTGTTAATTGAAATCAAACTACGGTTTACGGATTCAATCGCGGTTTAAGTTATTCACGGTTCCTGTAAAGAAACTGAAACGTTGAAACTTAAACGGCTAGTAAAAATGAAAAAATATAGTTCTAGATCATTCGGTTTAAATGTAATTTAGCTAAAACCTATACAACATGTAACATGTTGTAACAGTAACAGTTTTTGTTCAGAATCGGCTACTGAATCCATTTCCGTAAATTTTAATAATGTTTATTTTTTGTCCTAAAATAATTAAGATAACGTAAATTGTAATCACTCATTTATTTAAAAAGTTGAGCTATTCGAAAATAAACCTTAAGTCAAAGCAGAACGACTTTTTTTAATTTAAATGCATCACTATAATGGTTCCACGAGGACTTACACGAACGTAAACAATAATACAACACAATAGACGGCAAAAGACAACAATACACAATTGTGTATTGTTGTCTTTTGCCAATTTTGAAATTTGGTCAATTGACCACCAAAATATCTATCATCTATCTTTTGCTAACGTAGGTAATAAACAACGGGAAAGAACGAGACATAATGTCTCGCTCGCGGATTGTTCCTATGTGTTTTTCCTGGTTATAATCTATCTCCTCGCCAATTTTCAGCCAAATCGGTTCAGCCGTTCTTGAGTTATAAATAGTGTAACTAACATGACTTTCTTTTATATATATAGTTTATCCGCTTGACCGCTAGCGTCAATTCGCCGAATTCGGTCGACCGCTCACGTTCTAAACAAAATGTCGCGCCGCCGCTCGCCAGATGGGCGCGCTAACATAAACATTTATTGTTGATAAGTCGGTAACATGAGTAAGTTGAAGTGATGTTTTTCTTCAACCTTATGAATGACTCCTAGTCGCCCCTCGTCGTCCCTCCCAAGTCGTATGAATTCTTTGTTGATATTTAGTTTCAAATTTATTATATTTAGCAGCGAACATCGACTATCGTTGAAAAAAAAACTTCGTGTGTTTTATTTTAGAAAGTAAATCGATCACATACATATTTTATAAGTTTTCACTATAGAGGGATTCTATCTACACCGAATTAAATAAAATAAAACATGTATCATAGTATAAAAATATTGAATTACACGCATACGATTAGCACATAATCACGGAGCGCGCGAAACAAAGAGTGGCATTTGACATTATTTTTTCGTTCTGGATTAACGATTTTAAGACTCGCTTCGTGTTTTTAGCATGAAGAAATGTTCAAGGATTTGAATAGAACAGAGAAAAAGGATTTAAAACATTACGTAATAGAAAGAAACAGTAAATTCAGACCGAGTATAGCGCTGAAACCAATAAGGGAAAATAGTCACTTGTGCGCGGTCTACGGAATTTCGAAAAAGGGAGAATAGTCACTTGTGCGCGGTCAAGCGGTTATAAAAAAAGACATGAAAATTCAAATCAAAATGTCAAATACCTGCGGGAAGGTGACACCGTTGTGTATAAAAAATCGCGCGCTCATGTTGAATTGCTTTTACTGTTTTAATAGGCGATTAACCTTAACACTTTGTATCTTCTTGGGTTTTCGCGAATGTTACACATTGAAATCAAATTACGGTTTACGGATTCTATCGCGATAACAACGTGTAACGGAAATAACGCACATCCTCAGACACCCCAATAAGAATACCTTGTTACAATCATAATGCATGCATTAGGCGGGTCCACACAGACCGAGCAGCCTCGCGAGGAAAATGCTTCGCGAGGCTGCTCGGTCTGTGTGGACGTGGCTCGGTCGAGGAAAGCGCATAGCAGCCGCGGCCGGCGGCACGCGTGCTACCAAATTAGACACGTCCACACAAAGCGCGCAGCCTCGCGAGGAATTGGCGCGCGAGACTGCGCGCTCTGTGTGGACGTGCCCCGGCCGAGGCATGCGCGTGTGCCACCGCGGGCGAGCGACCGAGCGGCCGAACCATCGAGTTTGGTTTTTTGTTTTGCCGCGGTCTGTACGCTGTTTCGTGCCTCGCTCGATCATAAGAATCCCTACTAATAATATAAATTCGCAAGTGTGTTTGTATGTTGGACATTTTTTTTATAGACTCACGTCTGTATCCGCGTAAGGATAGGCAGAGTTGTAATATTATTACGTACACATTTCACCATGAAATGTTTAGGTCCCACGTAATAGGGGACGAGCCTATTGCCGTTAACGAGCACATCAGCAGACTCCGTGCTGCTTCTGAGAATTCGGGAAAACCCAGTAAAACTTTTGCCGACCCGGGAATCGAACCCGGGACCTCCGCTCAGCAGTCGCATACCCTATCCTTTGGTCACTGAATGACGGAGGATACATTCATCATAACATTCTCATCTTTGACGCTATTTATTGTACGAATAATATTACTTCAGTCTGTGCTTCGGTTACAGTATCCTTGCCTACAGACATTCATTTCCTATAATTCATTCTATATTTTTTTCCATGTCTACCTATTCCATCCTTTAGGTATAACAATAATCGACGACCGGTTGGCAAAGCGGGAGTGTAAGCGACTACAACGCCGAAGGTCGCGGGTTCGATTCCCGCTCATGTCAAACATTTATGTACATGAACATGAATGTTGTCTTGGTCTGGGTGTTTCTATGTATATATTTACAAAAAAAGTAACTATAAGTAAATATGTATTTATGGCCCATTATTACCATTGTATAGTACCCAAAGTAGGTACAGCAATTGACGTCAGTCAGGCAGCCGGCTAGTAAAAACACATGCCACAAGCACATTGCAGTATGACCATTTCCAAGTACTATATTTATAAACAAAATTTTAAAATAAGAGAGAGGAGAGACCAACAATCTCACATTGATACGTAGACTGATAGATGGCAAATGTACTATTTCACTCTAATTCACAAGTTGACAATTTGATACATGCGCATCATAATAGATTTTCAACTATATTTTCATGTTCTGAATTCAAACTTTATGACAAATACAATTTTGTTTTTTTCCTACGGTGCCGAAGCTGCCGCGCTCTAGGCCGCGTTCACATTTATCTGATGTAATCTTTTTTTTTTTTTTTTTTGGTATCGGGTTGGAAAATCCTCATGGAGTCCCTCCGCCCCGGGGGAAGGACGAAGGGGACTGTCAGACTCTTACTGACTAAAAACCAACCCGTGTTCCTCATGTACCCGTGTGTCGGAGGGTAGGGATTCGCATAAGCATTCGTCACTACCCCCCGACGGGTATTGGCCCACCAGATGGTCAGGCGGGCCCCGAACAAAACCCCCTTGGCGGCGGATGAAGGTGTTGGGCTCCGCCGCCAAAACACTCAGCGGCCGCAGAGGATAGGGAGGACGGCAACGCAACACCGCATCTCCTCTTCCTCTGCGGCCCCACCGCGACGCAACGATGGTGCGCCTCCATTTGGTCGCGGGAGATAGGGCGCGCGGCAACGCAACACCGACACGCCTCTCCTCCCGCGACCGCACCCGACTGCGAGGGACAGAAGAACTGTCCCTCGCACCCGCCCCTTTGGACGCATCCTGCGCAGGCCTCCGTCAAGCCCACGCGGAGCGTCCCCTCCTGGATCCCTCTTAGCTTCACCGCGGGTCACCAATCCACGGTTACTAAGCCCCCCACCACGACAAGGTGGAGATCCCACGGGGGGATCTGATGTAATCTGTCGTGAGGGCGTCTGTCGTGTCGCGACAGACAATATCCCGGTTTGCCACAGAGAGGGAGGGGGGGGGGATTACGGTACAGCGCGAATGAAGAGATTGGACTCAGATTAATTGTAAAAAAAATACTTTATTTTATTATAAAAGCTTAACAGTATATTAAAAATATAAAATAGTAATCGTTAATGTTAGATCTACAAAGGTATTTATAATAAATTAATGCTAAGATGACAATAAGATTATCTAGATAATTTGGTGGGGAGAAATGTGCTGACGAAGCTAACATTGTTGAGTTCCGTACAGTTAACTCGCGCGACACAACTCGTCAGACTAATGTGGACGTGCCACTGTCTGTCGTAAAGCGTCATACGCGCGTATGCAATTGTGCGCAATGGACGACGAACTAATTAACTTCCTTTTTATAATATTATTCTTATACAGTACCTATAGATGAGCTAATTGAATACGAAATAATATAATCCTATGTAAATAATTTATGGATATGATTGGATATCTACTTCGGATAATTCATCAAAAATATTGCGAAAGTATGAACTCCACGAGAGTCAAGACAGAGCTGATTTAAAATTGCGTCAGATCGCGACAGACGGCGACAGACAAATGTGAACGGTAAGTAATTACGACAGAGACCGTCACGAGAGATCACGTCAGGTAAATGTGAACGCAGCTTTATTCTATGGCCTCGCTCGTTCGGGGACCGTTTCCTCGCGCGGCAAATGCCTCGCGAGGCTGCTCGCTCTGTGTGGACCCACCTATTGAAATATTTTTTTATTTGCGTAAAGATTGTTTTTAAAGAAAGAATTGACTCAATTAAAAGTGAAAATCGTGGTCACTGTAAATCTGCACACGCACACAAACGAAACAGTTGCTATGGTAAGCAAACAACAGCGATCTGATAGGAACGAAATACGATACGATGTAACAAAATGTTTGAAATTCAGTCTGTAAACCACACTCTGACAGGGTGGGGTTTACATAAATAATGTTTGAATAATTTGTCGGCCATTGTTGATATTACCAAAGATATTATGAGTATTTCTTTCTACCACGCTTTTAGGCTTTGGAGTGGACAGTCGAATTATTTATTGTTTGTTATTAACATGCACGATATATTGTTTCTTAACATCGTAAGTGACTATCTTAACTTAATCAGACCTAGTTAGCATTATTGATAGATAAAGTCAAAGAATATCAATGATAGAATTGAACAAGAACGACGTGTTTAAAGTTGTGAATCTAAATAGTTACAATACCTAATAGAATAATCAAATAACTTACAGGCTTAAATCACATTTCTTTAGTCCACTCAACACTTCACTGTTTCCTCACAAATCACATCTTTTCACTGTTCCAAAAGCAGTTGGTATCTTTTATTATTTACCAATTTTTGAACTTGCTCTCTCGTCACAATAAACTATTGATTTAAAAATTTCTCCACACTGAGCAAGTCCAGGGGTGTCAAGTCAACATCAAGATGATGTTGAACATTCCACACCAGCACCGTCTTCTTGACAATTATTTAATTATACACATTTTGTAAACAAGTAAACTTCTAAAAAATGTTTTGACTACACTCACTATTCCCGGTTGTACTTGTCATAACATGTCTCAGCGCATCGCCAGAGCTTGTCATGCGCCAGCATACCATACTTGTTACTTATTTTATGTTCTTATAAGACCTTTATATACATTGTGGAGTGCAATAAAATTGAAATTGAAATTGAAGTTCGATTCTTGCCTGTTTTTTTTTTTCTTGTATGAACTATGTCATCATTTGTCTGCTTCGGTGATATATTACTCACTACAATCTATCCCGAAATGAGTTGTCTTTGAGTTGCGTCACTAGAATGCGGCGCAGTTTTGACTTACGTGTTTACGTAGTCGACGCTCGGGTCAGAACATTCATTAGGATCTTATATTCTTTTATACTTAATTGTAATGAACTTTTTATTGCTTTTATAGTTCGTTATTAAGTTGCGTTAATGCGGTTACGTTACCGGCTGCACTATAAAAGGTCAACGACATTTTGTAATAAATGAACCTTAGATCAAACTACAGTTTGTGTTTTATTTCGAAACCTACTAGTAGTTAGCATACAGTCTGCATAAGATCAAATAGTTCACTAGATCATATCCATTGGTCCTACTGAGCCGAATGTGCTTATAGGGCATTTTTAGTTCACATGATCAAGCCGACCGTTGTCTCAGACTCGCAGTGGATCGCTGCGCAAGAGTCGAGACACCCGCTGTTGTAGCGCAAACTGTTGGCCAAAATAAGTTGTGTCGCCAGCAGTTTTAGTACAACGGACGACAGAGGGCGCCACGGTTCGAAACGTGGGTGCTGAATCGCACACCTGGAGATAGTGGTTGCTTGCTGGAGTCGACAACGAGGACATCTGTGCAATCTATGACAAGAACATTGATGGAGTTCGACTAGACGTCTCAATAGAGGGCGCTACTAGTCACTTGGAGGATAGTGACATCCAACCACTTTGTTTGTGAGTCAGTGCAGTTGCGTGAGTACAATTATTTATTAATAAAGTAAATTCGTGCAAGTGATTTTAAAGTAGAAATTTGAACTTTATTTACAAGACACTTTGGACTTAGAAAAATAGTTGAAGATTTAAGATAAAGAGACTTTGTAATTTTAAGTTAGTTTGTAGTTTAATGAAATGAAATACTTCTTTATTTCGTATAATCTTTGCAAGTACTTACGAAACGTCATTAAACAAAAAGCATTTTATACAATTATTTTTGTTTGTCGAATTAGAACAGCTCAATCCCAAGCGTTTTGGTCGTCTTTATATTCAGATATTTTATAGTATGCCTTTAAACATAATTTCGCTTTAACAATAATATGAACTTATTTATAGATAAGTTTCTTAAATTATAAGGGAGCTTGTTATATAAGCGTATACATTGCCCCATAAAACAGCTACTTATTTTGTGGAGACGAGTGCTATGAACTACCAGATTATTCTTGTGTCTTGTATTTACAGAATGTATATCACATTTTTTACTAAATTTGTCAATATTTTTATGTACATATAACAGATTTTCATAAATATATTGTGATACAACAGTTAGAATGTTTATTTCTTTGAATTTTTCTCTTAGAGTAACTCTTGTACCGAGGTTATAAATTCCCCTTACAGCTCTTTTCTGTAGAACGAATATTGTATTTAGGTCTGCAGCACTCCCCCAGAGAAGAATCCCATACGACATTAAGCTATGAAAATAACTGTAATAAACCATTCTAGCTGTTTCTAAATCTGTAAGGCGTCTAATTGTCTTAACTGCATAAGCTGCAGAACTGAGTTTGCCCGATAGCCTTTCAATATGTGGACCCCATTGTAGTTTGGTGTCGAGCATAATACCTTAATGCATGCTTAGTTTAGACTTAGAATAATTTCATAAAAAACGAGGGAACGGGGAATCTATGCCCAATTTCCGCCGACAGTATACATAGTTCCAAACACATGTAACATTTTAGAAGCTTTTTGCCACTTAGAAAATGTATGTCTTAGTTTAGTTGTTTTAGATTATTTTCGCTAAGTGTTTTACAAGGTTTTTGCTACTTGTGTTTTTTATTTGTATTTTTACAAGTTGCTGCTTTTGCTTTTTACATTTTTATGTGTTTAGAAACTTGTTTGTAGTATTACATACTTATACAAATTTTAGATTTTGTTTTACAAGTATTTATTTTGTTTGTTTTAGCACTCGTTTGTGTGTTGGTATTGTTACGAGCTGGGGTTCGGTGATAAATTATATACACTATGCCAGAAAAACTGCACTTTATTTACTAACACAAACACTATACACACTTATTTCTCAACACTAACAAAAACACACTTATTTCACACTACTAGAAACACCACTAAACACTTCCGACTAACTTCCCTTCGCTTGATGATTATCGCACCTATATTCAATTGTTACTGTCTGACTCGCGCGTTTACGCGGTATTTATACCGGCCAGAAAACATAACTAGCCTTTTCGAGACGATTCACGAAATTTCTGGTAACGTGTAACGTGTTTCTAGATTTGTGTAATTGTTCTTTTTACAGCAACGCCATCTATTAGAGGATAGATGAATCAGCTTTAAACAACCGATACATCTAATCTCATCTAGTTCTCCCATTCACCGATAGATGGCGTTATTCTCAAATAACGTCATTCGCAACAGTATATTATCTTGAATATTTTTGGCTTTGTTTTGTAGTAGATTTACAAAATGGAGGGCTTAGTAAATGTTTTAAATGATATCCAAGGTATTATTCAGAGAGGATTTTCTAAATTTAAGAAATGTCCTAAAGATAGGTTGACTCCAGAATATATGGAGACAAAACTTGAGTTATTAGAAAAGGATTGGGCTTAATTTAAAGAAAACAACACAAAGCTTCATGAGACTTTTAGAGCACAGGATGTTCAGAAATATTTAGAGATTTACGATGATACTACTGAAGACACATATATTACATATAAATGTTTGATCAAATCACAATTAAATACCTAAATTAATGTCTAAGGTAGATAAAGAGTCAACAAATTCGTCTAAAACTGCAAACAAACATCTAAGATTTCTGTAAAATTGCCTAATATTTCAATTCCTACATTTAGTGGTCCTTATAGTCAATGGACAACATTTCGCGATTTATTTGTTTCACTTATAGACAAAAATGAAACACTATACAATGCGGAGAAAATGCATTATTTAAAGGCGCACCTTACTGGGGAAGCTGAACAATTTGTAAGGCATACGGAGATATCTGATTTAAACTTCACCCAGTGTTGGGCAAAATTAGAACGGCGTTACAGTAATAAAAAATATTTGTCTAATTGTATATTAAAGCGATTGTTTAGTCAGAAGCGTTTATCGGTTGAGTCTGCAACAGGCTTACTGGAGCTACTTGACACCACCAATGATTGTCTTAGTGCGCTTTCAAATTTAAATGTAAATGTAACTACGTGGGACATTATCATCATCCATATTGTTACTTTTAAACTTGATTCGGAAACGCAAAAACAGTGGGAACTTAGCATCAATCTTATCATCATCATCACATCACATCAGGTTCAGGGTTCACACAAGCCTAAAACTATAGTAGCCATGAGCTCAAACAACATGCGGTGCGAATATTGCTCAGAGTCGCACAAACTTTGCTTTCGCAAAAGATTTGCTAAGCAACCAGTTGTCACTAAACGAGAGTTTGTCAATGCATAATATTTGCTTCAACTGTTTAGGTGGCAATCATACGGTTTACAATTGAAAAAACAAACCACTTGCAAACTTTGTCAAAGACGTCACCACTCTTTACTGCACTTAGAAGAATCTGTAAAGAATCAGAACATTGCAGCTGACGTGACTACAGATGGTACTAGTCACTCAACTAGTGCTATTAATACTGTGCTATCATGTTTAGCTACCGATAGAGTTCCCGTACCGAAACAGGTTTTACTAGCCACAGCGTTAGTAAATGCCGAGTCCAGGACGGGTAACTTTCATTTGGTCAGAGCTTTACTTGACCAAGGGTCTCAAGCGTGTTTAATCACCGAGGCCACAGTTCAATACCTCAGACTGAAAAAGATCCCTATTCACGGAATCGTGTCAGGTCTGGGTAATAGGTCAACCATTGCCAAGTACATGGTAAATCTCAAAATTAGTTCGCGGGTCAATCCTGAGTTTACACTTTCACTTAATGCTTACGTTCTTAGTAAAATAACTTCATATTTACCCGAACAAAACATAAGTGATAGTGTATTTGAATGGATAGGAAAACTAAAGATCTAGCCGTTCCCCAGTTCAATCAACCCAATAAAATAGATATTTTATTGGGTGCGGATGTCTATAGCCGCATTCTCAAAGAAGGTATAATGAGGAGTCCTTCTTCTACGCTGATCGTGCAGAGCACGGCGTTGGGATGGGTCTTATCAGGCGCTGTAAATAGATCAATGAATAGTTCAAATAATACAAGCATGAATATAAGTATATTGCATGCCAAGGTCAATGAAGATGATCTTCTCAAGCAATTTTGGGAGATTCAAGAGCAACCACATAGGTACTAGGAAAATACTTAGCCCTGAAGAACAAAGATGCGAGGAGGTTTATAGCATTACCACGACAAGATTAGATGATGGTAGGTACGTTGTAAGATTACCTTTTCGCGACGGTGATCCACCATGCAAAGCTGGTAATTCTCGAACTATAGCTGAAAGTAGATTCAAGTCATTAGAGAAAAGGTTACACATAAACAAACAATTAAAAGTACAGGACACTAAAGTTATAAAAGTATATTTACATCTAGATCATATGAGACCTGTAGAAGAAAACGACAATAAGAAAGAAGTAGCAGTGTACTTACCTCACCACACTGTAATACTAGACGACACGACGACGACAAGAAGAAGACAGGAGGTTGTACCCTGTTGGTCTTGTAGCTGATATAATAAAAATGTATAGGCAGGTAAGAATTTCTGATGAGCAAACCATGTATCAGCGGATACTGTGGCGTGATAATCCTGAAAATGAAATTAAGGACTACGAATTACTTACCGTTACGTTCGGAACCGCTTCAGCACCGTTCCAAGCAGTGAGGACCCTACACCAGATCGCATACGACGAGGGCAAAAGGTACCCACTGGCTGTTGATAGAGTTTTATCATCCTTTTACATGGATGACCTTATGACGAGATGTTACAGCGTGGAAGAAGGGGTAAGGATCTATAGAGAAATTACAGATTTACTACTAAAAGGAAAATTCGAGTTACAGAAGTGGAGTAGTAACAATCAGCAACTTTTGGACATAATAAATACATTAGAAACAAAGCAGAAGCAATCAGATCAAGCTACTAAAGCTACAGAAAGAACAAAAGATAAAGAAAACAAAGAACAGATAGAGAACAAAAACTTAGAATTAAAAATTGATAACATAATGAAAATACTAGGACTTACCTGGAACCGCAGTAGTGATTCCTTTCAGTACACGGTTTCCCTGCCAACTCCAGACAACTGTAACAAAAAGAGCTGTAATTTCAGATATAGCACGGTTGTTTGATCCGTTAGGGTGGTTAGCTCCTTGTGTAGTCCTGGCAAAAATTATCATCCAGAAGTTATGGCTCACAGAAATTGGCTGGGATGATACAATACCCACCAATCTGCTAGAGGAGTGGATTACTTACCGAAGAGAATTATCTCTGCTTACCGCGGTGTACATACCTCGTTGACTAGGTATACACGAGAATAATAAACTAGAACTACACGGTTTCTATGACGCTTCAAAGGCAGCTTGTTCAGCAGTGGTGTACCTGCGAAGTATTAACAGCGAAAACCAGATCAAGGTTGCTTTAGTGGTTGCTAAAACCACGGTAGCACCCATCAAGCAAATAATATTGTCAAAATTATTGGCAGAAACAGCCGAAGTGTTAAAGATAACAAGATAATATAAGGGCTTGAACGGACTCCACCATCGTTCTAGCATGGCTGAACAGTCATCCAAGCAAGTGGAAGACATTCGTCGCTAATCGCACTTCAGAGATTTTAACACATACAAAACCCTCTGAATGGTATCACGTCGCAACCAACGACAATCCAGCTGATTGCGCATCAAGAGGAACAATGCCAAGTTTGCTCAGGGAAAATAAGCTTAGGTTCACTGGTCCTCAGTTTCTGAGAGAAAGTATTGTGTTCTATAAAAGGCGAAATTATTTAGATGTAGATCTAGAACAATGCGTAAAGGCACACGTAGCTGTTGTGTTTGACTGTGACGACATTTTTGAGCGATTCTCAAGTTTACAAAGACTCATAGGGGTAATTGCTTATAGTCATCGATTCTTAACTAAAGTAAAAAATAAAACAGTTTATTTACAAAAAATAGGGTTAGAAATGGCATTACAAAGTTGTATTAAGGTCACGCAAAGAAAATTATTTACAGAAGAATATTTACAATTACAAACTAAAGGTTATGTACAAATGAAATCAAGCAAATTAAAATCATTATCTCCTTATCTAGACGACAAAGGCATAAGTAGAGTTCAAGGAAGGCTAGAAATGGCTCAATTGGAAGAACAAATCAAGCATCCGATATTTTTACCGCATATGTCTCATCTTACCAACTTGTTTTTTGTAGCAGATGCTCATAGTAAGACTCTTCATGGAGGTCCTCAGCTGATGACCACCTACTTGAGAACTGCTTACTGGATCATTGGTGTTAGGGGTTTGGTAAAAAAAAATGTACGGCAATGTGTAACGTGTTGACGTGTACCAAACAGAGAGCTACTATCAGACATCCATTTATGGGTTCTCTCCCATCAGTGAGATGTTCTCCAACAAGGCTATTCCTGCATAGTGGAGTAGACTATCATGGCCCTATTAGTGTAAGGACAACAAAAGGTCGTGGGCATCACTCCTACAAAGGGTACATTTGCCTTTTCATTTGTATGTCCACGCGAGCCATACATCTCGAGGTCGTAAGCGACATGAGTACCCAAGCGTTTTTAGCCGCTTTTCGACGGTTCGTATCCAGACGAGGTCATTGCTCCAAACTGTGGAGCGACAATGGCACCACGTTTGTTGAAGCTTCACGAGAGCTACAGTAATTGGCAAATTTACAGCCATCTATAACAGAGCATCTGGAAGCTAATGGCACCGAATGGCATTTCATTCCTCCACACGCATCCAATTGCGGTGTTCTATGGGAAGCAGGAGTGAAATCCACCAAGTTTCACCTACAAAGGGTTATTGGGACTCGACACTCACGTATGAGGAATTGAGTACACTACTTACCCAAGTCGATGCATGCTTGAACTCTCGGCCGATGACTGTCATTCACTCGGATGAGCCTGGTGAACCAATCCCCTTGACTCCAGGACATTTTTTAATCGGAGAACCGTTGCTCAATATACCGGTCTCAGATTTCACTAGTTCGAATGTTAATTCTTTAACAAGATGGCAATTTGTCCAAAAAAATGGTACAAACTTTCTGGAAACTATGGTCCCAGGAATACCTATTTGGTCTCATGAACAGGTATAAATGGTCCAACAAAATACCCGAGCCAAAATTAGGTGACATCGTCTTAATAAAAGAAGACGATTTGCCACCGAGTCGATGGCTCCTCGGTCGCGTACTAAAGAAACATACAGGTGATGATAATGTCACTCGTGTCGTCACCCTACGCACTAAATCATCTACAATTAAAAGACCAATTAATACATTAATTATTCTGCTTATTGACCATGAATGAAATGTTTTATGTTTATTGTTCAGGTCATATAGACAATTTTATTTACTTGTGTTTTTAGTTTTAAGAACTATTTTATGTTTTTAAATTTTAACCGTGTTTTAGGTCTTACAACCATTGTTATATGGTTTTATAAATGTTACATTTTGTAGCATATTTATGTTAATGAATAAATAAAAATAAGTGTATCATATCGAGTTAAACGTTGACGTTTTTATCAAATTCTGTTTTAAGAGGTAATAATATATAAATGTTGTATCGTAATATAATTATGTATAATATGTATCGAGAGTCTTTAACATTAACTGTAAGAAGGACATTCCATCACTACATGTCCTTGGTGGGCGGCATGTTCAAGAGCAAATGTATATAAATAAATTAATTAAAGCAGTTTGAGTCAAGTCTCGATAGATGGCGTTGGACCATACGTCTGAATCGCGCTAAGGTTACGTTACCGGCTGCACTATAAAAGGTCAACGACATTTTGTAGTAAATGAACCTTAGGTCAAACTACAGTTTGTGTTTTATTTCGAAACCTACTAGTGGTTAGCATACAGTCTGCATAAAATCAAATAGTTCACTAGAACATTATACAATATGAGCTTTCCAGTTTAACTGTTTATCTATGACTAATCCGAGAAACTTTGCATTATCTACATCACTTATCGTGTCATTTTTGTATTGTACTTTAACCTGATTATTTTTCGGTTTTTGGCTAAAGTGCATGACATGAGATTTTTTGAAATTTATTTTTAAGTTATTATTGTGCATCCACTCTATCATTACCGAAAATGCGTGGTTAAAGAAATCAAATGCGATACGCATCGCCGAGTACTGGGCTAAAACCGTATGAAAAGTGTTGCCATCGACACGAAAAGAAGAAAAATCCGAGAACATACCTATTTTGCTGCTTCTAGTCTCACCTTAGTCTATTACCACAGCACACATGCACCGTCAACCTCAGACATTATCCTAGCCAACTCTGTTTACCACCTCTCGTAGCCCGAAATTCTTAACAGCTTATCTTCTAACCACTTGCCTGTATCCTTTATAGTCACCGGCAAAGTCATGACTCATTAGGATGTAATCTTCAATTACAATAAAGCCGATTGAAAAACTCTTAGGTGTCAGTTGAATAACTCAATAACACTAAACCAATCCACATTCAATTCCCCTGATGCGATTGATCAAGCTATGGTGAAACTAATGCAATCTATTACTAATGCTCAAGATAAAGCTGTACCTAAATTAGCGTCCCTCGACGAATTAAAACGCTTATCGTAGTAAAAAACCAAAATCGTAAACTAGCCTTACAGAAACGTAATTATATTTGACGCCAGTTATTTTATTCATACGTTAGTATAATTCCAACTTAAAATGAAAACAAAAAATAAAATGCATAGAGGTTTTGCTACAGATACATAATTTACCTACTATTATAATGACCACAAAAGACTCAGTGTACAGAACTCAAGCATTTTAAACATTAAAGTATACAAGAGAATTTATGCCAATGTTGAGCATTATCTAGTACATAGTTTTCATTTTAACTTCGTAGCTAAATACGCAGAGCATGTATAGTTTCACAGACCTTTGTGAAACTCCAAGGCCCTCTGTACCGTACAGAGGGCCTAGACAAGTGGCATTTGATCAATGCTATCTTTTATTTTAGTAATAGGCGGCAAACAAGCAGACGGATCGCCTGATGGTAAGGAAATACCGCCGACACAAGCAACACCAGAAGACTCATAAGTGCGTTGCCAGCCCTTTGCGTTGGGAAAAGGGATAGGATAAGGAGTGGAATGAGGGAGAAGAAATAGGGGATAGGGCCTCCGGCACTCTCACTCACCGAACGAAACGCAAAAGCTTAGGTACTGATACTTTGCGTCAATTTTCTGTCTTTACTTCCTCGGTCGAGCCGGCGCATTCATGCTGAAATCAGCAAGGCTCTACTACCTTGGCTATGCGCATAGTGCAAAAATGTATGGAACTGGCATGCACCTTCGATATGTCAAGTGGTCGATGAAGATCATGTAAAATTGCTTGTTATTATGGCAACCAACCACAGCTATAATAATAAGCAGAAGCAAATGTCACTTGTCTAAGTCTCAGTGATACCCTTAGCAGAATGTTAATGCTTTATTTAAAGTAGTAAAGTACTGTTTGTGAATACGGGTGTATATGCATACCATTTGACTTACCACCAGAGATGCTGAAGAATGGGCAAAGTGGAGGAGGGAAAAAAGCTGACTCTAGGCTCTAAGGCGAGGGCCTTACGTAGTAACTGTGATAACGCTGCGATAAGGATGATGATGAAGCTAGAACTAAACGTCTAACTTAATTGAGTCCATGTGAGTCAGTGTAGCAATTTGGGGCCTCTTGAATTCATCATAATGATTAACAGCTTGCCGGAAGTCGTAAGACATTGATAGAGTGGTGAAATGGAGCCATGACAATAAGCTATACTTCAATGTATCTAAATCCTCGGTAATATCCTTCACTCGTGCGCGCATCCCTGTCTGCTATGAGTACAAAGCAGAGGCGACAGTATTACAGCGAGTTACAAAAGTACGTGATCTATGGGTACATCTTACTCCAGATATTACGTTTCGCGAACATATCGTAAAAAGGCGTACAGAAACATCGGGTTTGTACTTAGGCAGTGGCAAGGGTTCACTAACATTACATCAATTAGGGTATTATACGATGCACTAGTCAGGAGTCATCTGGAGTATGGTGGCGTTATATGGGCTCCATACGAAGCCAAGTACTCTGTCATGCTGGAACGTGTACAGAACAAGTTCACGCGCCACTTGTACTGGAGACTGTATGGGGTATACCCGTTATACCCGTTGATGTACCCCACACTTTTTGTACTGGGTATGGTAGAGTACAATGAGTAGGGGGTGTTCGGCGGCGACAGTTCAAACTAGTCGTCTATCTAATTTAATTACTCCACGGCATGGAACACAATCCTAAAGTACTGCAGCGCTTGAGTTTTTGTGTTTTTGCATGTCAGTTTAGTGAACTCGCAAAGATTATTTTATACAAATTATGTTATAGGATAGAGTAGTTTTAGGTTAAGTGGAACAATTAAGTGCCATATTATTGTATTGTTATTTTCTTAATGTTAAATTTCTGTTGTGTCTATAGTGTTTAAGTTATTTGTTATGTAAATATGTTATATTTAAAATGCCTCACTAACGCATTAGGATGAGTGTCCTGTAATGTTAGAAGTAAGAGTTTGAGAGAATAAATAAATATATAAATTTTTTTTCATCAATTGAGTAAATTTTTCATGAATAGAAGCTGACCTAACCTAACCTATTTTTTTTTACTCATGGTAGAAAACTCTGTACAAGGGGTCTTTTTGATCGGAATAAAGGGGCTCAGCCGAGGGGACTGTGAGACTCCCCAATCAGAAGCGTTGGGACTACTCAATAAAACCACCATGATGGTGTTCCTTTATCCAATCCCATTGAATAGCGTTAGCATTACTCCCGCGACCTCGAATGAGCTGGCCCGCTGAGGCTAACTTGCCTTAGTACACATTTTTTCATACGGAAAAACGAAGAATTCTAAAGCAACGAAAGGCGCACGCGGAACACAAGCGGGCGGACCCACCACCCGCAGGCGTGTACACGTCTGGTGGCCGGAGATCGTCAAACGAACTTAATCTAACCTAACACCAGGAATCAAACAATGTGCTGGTACTTTGAGATGAGTTCACAACTAAGATATTTTTCCAAATCCTGCAATAATTTCTAATTTAATTCGTTACGGGTTCCAAAAAAGTTTGAGCTTTCCCCCTAGCTTTACGAGTATCAAAAATCGGTGTCTTTTATGGTCACTGCTGTCATATTATTAATAAAAATTAAGATAGATTTTACCTCCGTTTCCGTAACTATAAAGTACGTACTTAAAGCACGTTCGGTTCGGTTAAAGTGTCTATTTTTAAACTAATTAACTAATCAAAATAAACTGCGATACAAACAAACTAAGATAACTAGGAAATACGTCAATAGAATTATGAGACAACATTGTAGTCAACATTTATTTATACAGGGTGTCACAAGACCCATCACCAAACCGAAGTCTTCTCGTTTTGGACATCATGCCATGTCATAATAAGCAAAAATAATACGTGTGAAACAATTTTTTTTAATTAAGACATTTTTTTTAATTAAAAGTCCACGCAATTTTCGAAATACCTACTTATACATGGGCGCATACGACATTTATTGGCATTAACGCATTGGCCGAGCAAATTCATAGATTTTATACGTAGTTAAAAAAATCTATAATGACTTTGAGCCTCAATATCTCCTGAACCAGTAACTTCCCAGGACCAGTAACTTCCGAAGTAAAAATGTTCATAATGATTGATACTGTCTAGAATTACCGTAGCCAGGTAGGGATTTTCAGGACAGAGTTGCAGTGGAAGGTGTAATACATCTACCTGACCACGATAGACAATATATCTAAACACCTTCACTGCGTTGCACAGCAAGTCACAACCGATATTAATAAAATGTTTCAACTCACCTGATATCTTCACTGGTGATATTCTTGAAGTGGACCTATAGGATTAACTCACAATTTTGGCCAAAATAACAAGAGAATCGAATAGATACCAGTATCCAGTTCAGCGTAGTCATACTCCAGGCACCAACCAGGAATTCACACACGTGTTTTACAAAGTTCAATATTTCATCACAATTTACCGGTGCCGGTTATAGATCAAAGAAGCGGCATTCACCCGGATTTTTAGGTTTACAACCAAATACAAGATCAAAAACACGCTCACAAAACGGGATCTTCCAGAGCGAACAAAAAGCTAGGTTTTTTTCGCTGACCGCGGGAAACGACAGTGACAGTTCAGTGTGACCATTGTCAGAAATTTTCAATAGACTAAACAAAACGTTACTTAATCGATATAATCGATTTTACTTATAATAAAAACTAATTCTATTTCAAACATCCACCCGCCCCGGACCGGCCTACCGGTCCGCTAATCTGGAATCTGGAAGCTGGTGATGACGTCACAAAGGTCCTTGACCAACTTGGGACCAGAATGCAAGCACTGGTTCAAGGATACGCCCGTAGAAGTCTGCGCAGAACCATCAAATACTGTGCGAAGCTTCCTAGTCAATGGCTTCAATACCGCATGATGCGGGAGAAAGTAGTGCTCCACCGAACGCCAATCCAAATTTGACACAGACATGTGTCCCAACTGTTCATATTCCCTCATGAACTCAATGTACTTCTGTCTGAGCTCCGGATCACGACCCATGCGGCGCTCCATGGCCAACAACCTCTTTTCGGCTAAAGGTCGTGACTCACCAAGCGGAGGCCGAACAGACAGATAGGGTAGCCTCGTAATGATCCGACCAAAACGGAGTCGACCAGTGTTGTTCTGGAAGAACAGCTCGCACTCCTCATGTTCTGGATTCAAACGGGCAGCTTGAGGGGGCTCCTCTACCTCCCAAAACCTTTGAACCGCATCAGAGAGAGCGGAGCCTACAGCCAACAAATTGTCAAGTTCAGGTGGAGGGGGGTCCCTAGGTACAGGTCCCATCAAAGCAAATCCAAATATGGTCGGGATGGTAGTCAAACCATTTGGCACCAAGACCCGTTTCCCACCAATCAAAATTCCACCGAGGACATCAGAGCCAATAACAAGTCGATATGTCCCGGTGTGTCAAATTTGGGGTCTGCCAGTTCCAATCCCGATGTCAAATTCACCACAGCAGCAGGTAGCTGTTTCTGTTGATGCATGCCTAAAATATTCTTCAGCACAATAGCCGAGGTTCTTATCCTCGGGTGTGAAGATTCAACAGGGCCAAACAAAACCTTAACTTGCCCTTCAACATGACAGGCTACGTCACCTATGCCCCGTATACAATTTGGAAAAGAGCCCATATTTAATTTAACCTGCCCTACCAAATAAGTGGAAACAATGCAACCTTGTGAACCTGTGTCCAATATAGCACGGACAACAACAGAGGTCCCCGTGGGTCCCCAGACCCTAACAGCAACCGTTGGTAGGATAACGGTCTCAATGGGGGAGGTTGGCGTTATAGGGCAGGGATCAATGACCTATTGTTGCCAGGGCGGCGACCGTTGGCCAGGACCAGGCAAATCAAAATGTGGGTGCGGCTTGAAGTCCTCAAAGGCGCGATGACTCGATCCGCGCGCCATCTGTGGGGGGTCATAATGACGCACCCGCCCAAAACGAGGTGGTCGCCAGTCAAGGCGGGGACGCTCCGCCAAAGGAGGGGAATACCTGGGGCAGCAGTCATGGTGCTGGTGACGCTGAACAGCACATTCAGGTGCGCGAGAGAGAGGAGGCGTGCGCACGCTACGGTTCTCCAAGCGGGGCGAGTGGCGATGAATTGAGCGAGGCGACTCTCGGCTACGCGCCGGTGAGCCTCGGCTGCCACCTTCAAAACTCCCGCCCGTGCGCGGCGTCGTCTGGTTGGACAAGCGGCCAACCTCTCTGGCATTCATGCAGACAATGTCCAAATGCTGTCCTCCACAGTGAGGATAGGGGCGAGAATTTGGGCAGTCTCGCTGGTAGTGGGACCCCAAGCAGGAGAAGCAAAGGCGGCGGGCATTCGCGATGCGCCTACGAGAGGCGACATGTAGGTCCAAGAATGCCCTACAACTGGCCGTTCTGTGCCCCGTGACCTTGCAATAGGAGCACTCCGCTGGGCTCTGCGTGACCGCAAAGCGAGGAGGGCGCCGGTCAACATTGGCTCGGGTGTGAACGCGAGCCTGCTCCTTGACTTTGGGCGGCTGCGTCTTAGCCGGCGTGTCACCACCAGAGTTGTCCAAGACCCGGCACTCATCCTCCAGGAACCTCTCCAGGTCAGCAAAGGGGGGCAGATGGGTCGCGCTATCCCCACCAAAGCGCTGTTCAAAACGCGACCTCAGGTCGGCAGGCAGCTTTTTAAGGACAATGTGCACCAATAGATAGGAGCATTGGTCCACGGGCAGGTCAAGGCACTTAAGTGCGTTGATGGCCACCAAAAGCGGGTTCAAAAGTTGGGTGCGCAACCCAGAGACCCGGGTGAGCGTCGGCAAACCCAAAATCTGCTCGATGTGCGTGTCGGCGAGGCCACGCTTATTATGGTACCTACGGGTGATTAGGTCCCGAGCCGTCTGGTACGCCTCGTCAGACACGGGCAGATGCTGGATGAGGCCCTTGGCCTCCCCATCCAGAACCGACATCAGATAGGCCAATTTTTGTGCCGGCCGAAGGTCAGCCCTATCATTGACCAGGCTGTCGAACAAATTAACGAAGCGGAGGTAGCTTCCTAGGCAGCCATCAAAATGGGGGAGGTCCAAAGTAGGGAGCCTACTCACCAGCCCCGGTGCTGACCTAGGAAGCTCCTGCTTCAGGCCGGGTTGCCTTTCCCTATCGGCAACTAGTTGTCTCGCACTATTGGAGACAGCATCATACAGGTCTAAGACCTGGGCATAGTCTTCGCTGACCTTATTTCGCTGGTCAGCGGTGAAATCGTTGACTGACACTTCGAGACAGCAAGCGCTGAAAGTGCGGATTTGCTGTTCCACACTTGCCAGGCGATCGTCAATCCGCTCGTACCTTTGTAGTAAGGCCTGCTGGCGATCAGGCCGGTTCACTAAGGCACTGGCCGAGGCAAACCAGCGCAAATCTGATGCAATAGCACCAGCAGCCGCACGCAAGTCCTTGATAGCTGACATTCAACATTCAAAAGAGCCCGGACAAGCGTTAGATAATATAAACAATCAAAACTTAATTTTTCTTAATTCTTTGAAACCAACAAAGTATTAGCCTGTTTACTGTTGGTACAAGCAAGTGATAGGTATCTACTGTCCAACAAAAATAATAGTTTCAATATATTGAAACAAACACAAAAGTTATCAAAGTTGTAACTTATAACAAATTAAAAGTTGAAACTTCAAATTAATTAATGAATTATTTGCAACAGACAGAATGGCTGTGTTATTTGAGATATACAATAGTAAGTAAGCACAGAATATGTGTTACCTAGCAATATTATCTATATATTATAACAAACAAAGGTTTATTAAAAGTTTGGTTGTCATAAGTAATGATTCAAACTAAATATGATTATGAGATAAACTAAATTTACTAAATTTATTGATACATACAGCTGTTATGTATCCAAACAAACTGACTTATTAATAGTAACAGCAACAAATTTATGCTAGATTTCAACAATTTAAATCAAACAATTACTGATTGAGGTTATGTGTGACAATGTGTTTCAAATTATCTAGGTCAACTTATACATTTAAATATTATGTATTTTAGACAATACTGACCTGAGAACACTATAACTAATATATATAGCTCATACAACACCAGTCTATACAATACCAATCTGAGTATAGGTACAATCAACAGCGGCTAAATACAACCACGCTTTGCTACCAAGATTTATGTCTAGAATTACCGTAGCCAGGTAGGGATTTTCAGGACAGAGTTGCAGTGGAAGGTGTAATACATCTACCTGACCACGATAGACAATATATCTAAACACCTTCACTGCGTTGCACAGCGAGTCACAACCAATATTAATAAAATGTTTCAACTCACCCGATATCTTCACTGGTGATATTCTTGAAGTGGACCTATAGGATTAACTCACAATTTTGGCCAAAATAACAAGAGAATCGAATAGATACCAGTATCCAGTTCAGCGTAGTCATACTCCAGGCACCAACCAGGAATTCACACACGTGTTTTACAAAGTTCAATATTTCACAAATGTTCTTTATCACAATTTACCGGTGTCGGTTATAGATCAAAGAAGCGGCATTCACCCGGATTTTTAGGTTTACAACCAAATACAAGATCGAAAACGCGCTCACAAAACGGAATCTTCCAGAGCGAACAAAAAGCTAGGTTTTTGCGCTGACCGCGGGAAACGACAAAGAACTAAAAGATTGACAGTTCAGTGTGACCATTGTCAGAAATTTTCAATAGACTAAACAAAACGTTACTTAATCGATATAATCGATTTGACATATAATAAAAACTAATTCTATTTCAAACAGGTACAATATGGGATTTCAGTTTTCTTTAAGGGTCTTTTTATATAAGCACAATATACATCAAAGGTATCACAAGTGCGTTGTCGCCCTTTGGGATGGGAAAAGGAATAGGAAGAGAAGCGGGATTAGGGAGAAAGAGGGGATGGGGCTCACCAAACGAAACGTAACAATATAAATGCTGTTACTTAAATCGATATTTTGGCATAAAGCACGTAAAGCTGTCGGTCTCGGTGACTATCTCAGGTCAAGGATCGTTAAGCCATTTCGGAGGCGTTCCAAAAACTTCAAATTCAGAGCTGGTCACACATTGATACTTAAAATAAACCGTGGTTACCATCCGAAGTAAGGTAGTGTTCTGATATAAATGCCACAACAAACGATCACACGTTCAAGTGGAGACCTCTGCAACCGTCGCTTAACTTTAACAATCCATTCAAAATAGAAAATCAAATCACGCTATAATCTAACATATTTAGGTGAAAATTATAGTGTTTAGACGATATTC
This sequence comes from Euclidia mi, assembly GCA_944739405.2. Lineage (NCBI taxonomy): Eukaryota > Metazoa > Arthropoda > Insecta > Lepidoptera > Erebidae > Euclidia > Euclidia mi. The sequence goes on along the minus strand of OX123201.2, from coordinate 59,082,191 downwards.
TCTTGTACCACTCAACTACCTAAAGTCAACAAAGTAGCTTATGCAAATTTTATTAGCCTTTACCTTTTTGTTTGTACACTAATGATAAAATTACATGGTGCTTGAAGTTGAAGCAATTATAATCTGTGTAACAATGTTACTCATGCAAGACCACATTTGACATCGTGACGTCATAATTAGAAACAGCTTATTATATTCCGTATATAATTATTGATCGCATGGCCGTCTGTTGGTATATCCACTCGGCGATAGCCGAGTGGATATACCAACAGACGGCCATGCAGAGGGTATCGGGTTCGAATCCACGGCGCGCACCAATGACTTTTCGGAGTTATGTGCGTATTGAATTGTTAATTATCGCTTGTCCCGTGCCTCGGAGAGCACGTTAAGCCGTCGGTCCCGGTTGTCATGAAGATCTTTGACAATCGTTACAGGGCGTCAGTACCTTCTAAATAAAACTGACACTAGTCTAAACCATGGAATATCGCTATCCCTTCGGGTTGCGGAGGTCAGACAGGCAGTCGCTCCGTGGAAAAGCTAATATTCAGTCAAATCCGGTTAGACTAGAAAAGCGGACCCCAGATTGAAACTGGGATAACGCTAAGAGAAAGAAGAAGATATAATTATTGATCGCAGTGCATTTATGCATAAATAAAGTTGATACTACAGACGACAGTGTTGTTTGCAATATGGAAGCGTTACAAGACACTCCAGTTTTTAAATTTAATCCTAATGCACTCGAGGAAATCAGAAAAGAATTAAATCTAGATAAAAATAGAACCTTGGATCAAATGATTGATAATTTTGAAGAGATTGAGAGAGATAATCGAAACAAAATAATTTTACTAGAAAGAAATTTGGTAAGTTTTGAATTTTGATTACTCTATTGAGTAACAACTGAAAATTAAAAGAAACTGACATTATAAGTTACTAATATACTTGTATATTATTATTGTGGCTATATACATTTGGATTGTATTTAACTGTTAGTCAAAAATACTAATTGCACCACTAAGCTAAGTTGACTTATTTTTGGGCTCCTATTTTTGGGAGCAGGGTCACAAGAGAACCTAACATAACCTATTAAGTTTTCTGATTGGATAAGTTTCCCGAGCGGACGAAACTTTTCATATCAAATGATATTTTGTAAAAAGATCATCATATTTGGTGTACAAATAGTATTTTAGTGTGCAAGTCAGTATTTTAGTGAAATAATAAAGTTTTTTTGCGTAACTCACTTTAATGTGTTACATAACATTTTTGATACGCTGTTAAAAATATTCCTATACATTTTATCAAAAGAAGCTTCCGTATCGTGTAATTTTAAATCAGTGTTTAGAAAATACATAACAATAACAGTGCGTATTTTCTGTTAATATTTCTGGTGCTAACTCTTTTAGAAACAACTCAAACGCTAGGATTGATTTCTGTAATACGAGGGATTGTACAAACATTCAATCAACGGACACATACTATAACAGACTAGGAACTACATTTTGTGGATCGCAGAAAGTGTTGACTGGTGAGGGGATCGAACATTTACCTTGGTGAAGTGTTAAGCATATTTAAAATTTACATCTAAAATATTTAATTTTCATGATTTATGATTTTACAGATTAAATAGTTTATTTGTGCTCGAAACACATGGGAAGTTTGCCAACTCGCACTTGGTCAGCTTGGTGCACTATTGCCTAACAGTTCTCATCCTGAGAAGAGCTCTGTCTTGTGGTGGGACAAATTTTAACAGGGTTGATGATGATGAAAAAATTAATGCAGTCTGTTATGATGACTACATATATTTTTTTAACAATAATACTATATGTGTCTCTACATACCAACTTCGTGTTTTCATTTTGAACTTACGTAACTAGTTTTCCAGATCGACGATATTTAGAAGTATTGATAGTTGCAAGAAAAGGATCACTGGAGAGGGCTAAGAGTACTTTGGATAAATTGTGCACATTCAAAACGTTGTTACCGAATTTGTTTGCCATACATAATGTGAAAGATTTAGCTGATTGTACTGGTTTCGCGTAAGTATTAATCTATTTATTTTGCTTCAATTTAAACTCAACTTTAATCTCTATTTGTCACTCGCTTAATAATGTGCCCAGTAGATGGCAATAGACCCCTATTACATTGGGACCAAAACATAACTGGCGAAGTGCGGGTGTGTAATACACATCTGCCTACCCCTTCGGGGATAAAAGGCGTGAAGTTATGTTATGTTATTAATATCTGTTAGCAGGGCGATAGAACTACTTTCTTTATTTTTATCCGGCTGCGTGTGTTCAACAACAACTCCTGCAATAGGGTCTTTTGTCGCGGGAGACTTACAAAATATTCAATTATTGGACACGAGACACACCCAGACTTGACACAACAAATTTTGCATCTCACAAAGATATCTCGTATGAAGATCGAATCTACAATACTTGGCGCATTTCTAAAGGGCGATAGTGCTTCAACCACTACGCCATGCGTCGTCAATATTTTTGGACGGTTCGACGTTACAAATTAAATATCAATAAATACAGATCTATGCGAAATACAAAAGCTTTTTACGGAAAATATTACCTATGCTATCAAATAATCAATAAAATAGATAAGCAAGTAATTCCGGCATTCTGACATTTGCATAAAAGCTACTATTCGAGTTCATTTACAATATCTATTCTCATTGATATTTCGTATGCTAGTTTTAGAGAGACTACAATTTATTTTATTATGATGCCAATTTAAAGACGTTTAAGTGTAGTAGTTGTTTAAGGCCCACTTGCGTAACGTTTGATTTAAGTCACTCCTTAATTTAAATTCGTTGAACAGAATTAACAGCATAAAATAATTTAAGTTAAAAGTATTTAGCGTCCTCTTGCACAACGGCAACAACGCTTAGATTTAGTTAAACATTTTATGAGGTCGGTAAAGTAGTTTCTACGTTTTGTTTCATGGCATGTAGCCTCTTTGTTACGATTTTAACGATGTTATGCGTATGGTTTCGCATACAACCTTAGACTATATATACTTTGAGCATAAAACAAAACGCATTGTCGTCGCCTAGCAACGAAATGACAATTGACAAATAATAACTAGAAACTTTTGAGCATTAACCCTAGAACCCTACATGGGGTGCAGGTGCACCCCACACCGATTTGTTTTCTAAATATCTCAATTTCTTTAATATCCACGAATTCGCGGGTCGGAGTATTTTAGTTTGGTGTCAACCGCTCGCGTTACGTCAATATCGTGACGAGGGACCGCGTTGTGTGGTCGCCTGTATAAGTGCTGTGGGGTACGCCAGTACCCCAGTGTAGTAAAATCGTAAGATTATTCATTTATTACGATTGATGCATTTATATGTAATAAGTTATTAAATTTGATTATTTATTAAAACAATAGTCTTATATGAATTAAATACATATATTTTTAGATATTATGAAGGTAAAATTCAATGAAGTTTATTTATTTTGTTTCTGATGGCTGTCAGAGGTTTGAATTACGAAGAAATAAGCTCTATTCTAGACCACAAATCTGGCGAGGAAGAAATAGAAGTTGAGACCAGTTGTAATTCCTGGGTTCTTTACAAGTGTTCAAGATCAAATAATAAGCCAAATATAAAGTTTCAGCAGACAGTTTTGAAATTAGGTTTGGAACTGATACATGAACATTTGGAGGACCGTTACCGGATGCCAACTTAGTCTATTCCAGTGATCCTCAAAAAAGAACCAAATCCTACAAGCGCTGTTGCTCCTGATTTGTGATCTGAAGTTACCGATTATGTTTAATAAAACGTATTTTCATGAATAGTTTTTTTTATTTTAAGGATTACAGTCATTTTAGTATGGGGTGTTCCAGCACCCCAGTGTAGGAATAACATGTGCGCCAAATAGTGTAGGATTCTAGGGTTAACAATAACACAAGTAGGTACATTGTTATCAGTTATATCATCATAATCATCATGTCAGCCTACGGACGTCCACTGCTGGACATAGGCCTCCCCCTGCTGCGTCGTCCGGTGCAGTTATATAATTAAAGATAATTTTCGTCGCTAATGACAAGATGCCAACATCAGTGTGACAGTTCTTAAATAAAATTAGCCACTAAACAGCCGATTTTCGGTAATTAATTTTGACAGTTCTTAAATCATATTACTCGACAAATTTTTCGTTGTGCAAGACGCTAGTGGTGTTTAATATTTTTTTTCTCGTTAAATACATCTTAATTCTATTTAAGAATCGTTGTGCAAGTGGGCCTAAGTGTTTGTCTACACTAATATTATAAAGAGGAAAAAATTTGTATTTTTGTTTGTAATGGATAAACTCAAAAACTACTGGACCGATTTTAAAAATTCTTTCACCATTAGAAAGCTACATTATCTGCGAGTAACATAGGTCATATTTTATTTCAGAAAAAATAGGGGTCCGTAAGATATTTGGGTTTTTCGGGTACGCGAAGTAGTTCCCTCAGAACGCGGGTGAAACCGCGGGAAACGGCTAGTAAGTAATAAGATTTAATTGTATAGCGATTGTGTAGCGATAGCCTAGTGGAGATACCAACAGACTGCCATGCAGAGGGTATCGGGTTCGAATCCACGGCGCGCACCAATGACTTTTCGGAGTTATGTGCGTATTGAACTTGTCCAGTGCCTCGGAGAGCACGTTAAGCCGTCGGTCCCGGTTGTCATGAAGATCTTTGACAGTCGTTACAGGGCGTCCGTACCTTCTAAATAAACTGACACTAGTCTAAACCATGGAATATCGCTATCCCTTCGGGTTGCGGAGGTCAGACAGGCAGTCGCTCTGTGGAAAAGCTAATATTCAGCCAAATCCGGTTAGACTAGTAAGCGGACCCCAGATTGAAAACTGGGATAACGCTAGGAGGATGATGAAGTAATAAGATTTTATTATAATTAGCATTATCTGATCCGCCGAACGTTTTTCTGCCATACAAATTATATTGGTCTACATTTAACGGACCAACAGATTCAGTAAATGTATTACGACAAAAATCACTTCTGATTGCCAAAAATAAATCAATAACTAAACAAGTTGCAGTTCTATGTATAGCAACCAACTTCAAATTTGCATTTTCTAATCTTAGCATAGATAATGAATACCATTATCATAATATAAAATGTCATTTGAATATATTATCTCATCTTATTTTTTTCTTTCTTTCTTGTACTAGGTATATAAATAAGTAAATAAATCAATGTTCGCCCACCGGCTATGTAGCCTTGGCCGATTTAACCGCCACGCGCATTGAACAACCATACTTGGTAATTACTTCAATCTACGTTTTCCAAAGGCTCCGTTGACAAGCTCTTTTTTGCTACTGTATAATTTGGTACCAATAGCTCCAATATTCAAGCACTACTCTAGATGCTCACTAAGCATGTGCTACGGTGCTATTAGAAGTTTACCGTTTATATGTATATATGTTTTCTAGCGGCAGCGGCGAGCGTTTTCGATGTACATGGCGCGTTTACTGTGTACGCAGCGGCGGCAGCTTCAGATTAAACGCGCCATGTACATCGCCCCTGCCGCGCCGCTCAGCGCTTAGACCGATTTCGTGACCAGGCCCTAAGAGTGGAAGTGGATAGAATTTTTCAAGGAACTTTCTGCCTAAAAGCTGCAGCTTAGAAGAATAAACAACAGTGAAAGAAGACCACCACGATCCACGGCTGTATATTTCAGGAAAAGTCGTATTTTACCACAATCATGATCCTAGTGGTGCCCCGACAGCAGTTGTTACCAAATTATTTCCAAAATCTTAACAGCATACACCAAACCCAACCCGGAATTCAAAATGAAGACTTCATCGTTAGGATTATACTCGACCGCTTGAATGAGGCACTATTTTTCACAAGCTGGCTAAATTACTAGTCCCAAAATTGCTGCCTAATAACTACAGACTGTGCTTCTTGAAAATATTATCTTGTAATTTTGAGACTTTTTCGCTACTGGACTTACACAGACTGGTTATTTTGGTAAGCGGACTTGCATAAGTATTTTAAACCGGCACGGACGAAACTACTGGGCGTTAGAACTGAAATATGGCACGTATGTTCCTTGGGGAATGAAGGGGAGCACTAAGATGGGATTTTTGGCACTTCCTAGTAAGGGATAAAATAGTACCGTGTGCAGTGGGCGAAGTTAAGTCTAACATAGATGTTGGACTTTTGAATTCTACATCAAAAAGGAGTAGTGGTCACTCCTTATTTTTTTTTTTGGCGTCTTTAAGTTATGAACAGTGGGTTGGCCTATGTAAATATATGAATTAACGAGGACCTAGATCGAGGAACTAATTTGTGTTTCGAAGCGTATGGCATGCGATGCGAGGTCCCAATTTAAATAAGGGCCTCGAATATTTTTTAGAAATCAAATGCACGTATCAGAGTGATCGTGCAGTCATTTATTTATTAGTGGCCTACTTTATTTATTTTAGGTCTAAACAAACGTCTCAATTACAAGTTTAGTTCCAGCCTCAGCATTGTAGGTAATGATGATGATGTCCTCCCCGACGTGTCCGTCGACGACGACTCTAAACGTCTTTTTTGACATGTGCCCAAATGTGGCTGGCAAAGCCAAACTTTGTTAAAAATACGCGGTCATAGATGGTACCATTATAATTTTATGTACAGCTATACTGTAGATAATAGTCATAATACAAAAACAATAATACAAATGAATTTTTTGTTATGCATTTGTCTCTAGAATTTATTGTAAAAATAGTCAAATCAAAATAAAGGATGACCTTTAAGTCGTCGGAGTCATCGTATCGTTTTGCAATGAGGCAAAATAAAAACTAAAATTAGTGATTTAAATCATAGTTGCTGTGCACCGATCTTAATTTATACATTTTTTTTAATAATTTGAGTTTGTTTGTAAAAGCAATAATATGCCTCCGTGGTCCAGTGGATTGCGTATGCGTCTGCTGATCATGAAACTGAGAATCGAACGCGGGACCCCCGCGTTCGATTCTCAGTTTGGGCAAAAAGTGTTATTGAGTTATCCCAAATCCTCTGTAGCAGTACGCAGTCTGGCAAAGTGTCGGCCAAAGGTAATAGGCTCGCTGCCTACTACGTGGAACCTGCAAATTCATAACATATTACACTCCTGCCTACCATTTCGGGGACATGGCGTGAGTCTATAAAAAAAGATATATGTATATAATTATTATTATGTAAGTTTAGGTTTAATCATGAAAAAAACGGGAATGAAATCATGATAACCCGCTTCGTATACAAAGTAGTGCTTAAGGTCATCCTTTACTAACACAGGGCACAAAGGGCAATTTAAATTACTTTATTTCTTTTTCAGATGTGTGAATATGACAGAATAGTCGACTATACGCTCGGTTATAGTATCTTAATTGACACAAGAGATGTCAATGAGATTAAATGTATAGCTAAACTGAACATTGTGGATTTACGTAATGGCATATATGTGTTAACTGTAAGTATATATGTACCTATTATGATTAAATCAAAGATTTAAATAAAGGATCAGAAATTTGCTGAATTGAGATCTACTTTCGGCATAATATTATGAACAGTTTGTCTTACATTTTCTGTTTTACCTTTGTACGGAGTACAGTGAATTTTGTACGTTTGCACTAAAAGGCACGCGCGCACATAATGACTGACAGGATTTCTTACAATATTGTAAAATCTTTGACTCAAAGACATTATATTAGGTATAATGTCTTTGCTTTGACTATACGTATACTACATAGACAGAGAGTTCGAACGTCAAAAATGTTAAAAAGCATAAGTGAGAACTGAATAAACCTCGTTCCGCGCTGTCAGTAGCGATTCTGTCATTGTGGCTTGACTACGAGATCTATGTTATAAAAAATATGACAATTTGTGCTACTACCGTATGTAGGAACAAAGAAATAAAAAAAATAGATGCGTTGCCCGCACACTGAAATAGCAAACTGAAATGAAGGCAATTGCCGCCATTCCGTTCAGTTACGCGCGAACCTATGTTGTGATAGTACGCTCCGTAACAATAATTTGTGTGTAAGAATTTTAAATACAACTAAAATTATCTCTCTCTAACAACAGGTGTCCCCTAGAGTAGTATTTATTTACTTTGTCTTTCATTATTATTACAAGATATTATTTTCTATTTGTAGCCGTTTTATAGAGCCGCTTTGCGGGAGTATGGGGCGTCTATATTATAATATTTTGTGTAGGAATTACAAAGAACGATTGAAAACAACTAAATTAATTACTTATCATCGATTAGATAAATTTTAAATAACTATAAACTAAATACATAATTAAATTGTTTAAATATGATGCAACTTGACACAATTTTATCGGTGTTGCCTGTTATTGGTTTGAAAATTTCCCCTGTTAGCTAATTATTGTAAAAATATTTTATGATGATCTAATTATTCTAAAATTATATATCCATAAAAAATATTATATATCTATCGCTGACCCAGCGAACTTCGTACCGCCTAACAGTCGATACATTTTGTGCTCTGTAAGAACCATTCCCGTACTTCAAGGAATAATATAAAAAATAATTAGCGAAATCGGTTCAGCTGCTCTCGAAATTTGCGCTTAGCCACACATTCAGCGATTATTTTTTATATTATAGATTTCATTTTGAATTTCTTAGGATGATGGATACGATATATGATATTAAGGTCCATTTACCATGCATTTCAGGTAACAGATATTGTTATTTTATAACCTCAGTACATTATATCTTTGATATGAGAATCAAAGTCGGGATTATTGCAAACCTAACAATATTACTCATCATCATCGTCCTAGCGTTAACCTCTAAACCTATTTTCCGCACCAGCTTGAAGTCACTAAGCTTTTTACGCAGTGAACGTGTTAAATAAAGGAATTAGTGTATCGCACATAGCGCAAAGTGTTTATTTGTGCAGGAACCCAGCTGTGCGCCCACATCCTGTTTTTCATCGTTTATATATCAGCTAAAGCCCAGTTACTGGCTGACATATCATCATCCTCCTAGCGTTATCTCAGTTTCAACCTGGGGTCCGCTTATTATTCTAACCGGATTTGACTGAATGTTAGCTTTTCCACAGAGTGACTGACTATCTGACCTCCGCAACCCGAAGGTATAGCGATATTTATGGTTTAGTCTAGTGTCAGTTTATTTAGAGGTACTGACGCCCGAATAACGACTGTCAAAGATGTTCATGACAGCTGGGACCGACGGCTTAACATGCTCTCCGAGGCACGGGACAAGCGATCATTGACAATTTAATACACACATAACTCCAAAAACTCATTGGTGCGCGCCGTGGATTCGAACCCGATACCCTCTGAATGGCAGTTTATTGGTATCTCCACTAGGCTATCGCTGCCTTGCCGGCTTGACATATATTATTATCATATATAACCATAATTTCAATGATAATGTTCTTTTTTAATTGCAAATAAATATATCGTACCTATTATTAGATTTGCACGAGGTCTGAATGTTTGAAAATGAATAAAGAATAAAGCAAATTATAAATACTTGAAATTCACAAACTGGTACCACCACTGACACAGTGAGCTTGTGCAAAACATCGTAGTTACAAATGCATGTGTGTGTAAATGCGCGCACAACGATTATTAACTTTGGCCGTTGTTATTACTGTGATCAAAGCGCGACGATATTATTCTTTAGATTACAATAGACCGTCATCCGCGCCGCGTGTGTCACTCCATTATCATAGGGTTCGCGATTGCTTACCGTAATTACCCGTCGCGTTCTCGCATCTTAGTGTTTAATATTAGTTTACTTAACTAGTTAATATACTTTATTTCTTAGTGAATTTAATTTGTTTTCATTTTATAATTATTTTGTCAAGTTACCTCGTAAAAGACAAGATATATTCGTATCTTTGTGGATTTTTTCTGTTGTTTTCTATCCATAATTTTATGTGTACTCAATAGTAGTAAGTATTTTCTACTACTAGTTTGAATCTATCTAAACTATTTTCAAGATGGGCTTGTATCATTACCAGAAACCTGAGCACACAATACTGATAAAAATATGGTTGAAACAATTAAAAATTGATCTAATCTTTTTAAAGTCATATTTTTCTAACTGATGTATTTGACCAGGAAAACGGGCGTGACCGTATGTATCATCATAGTATGATTAATATCTCAACATTTTATTGCAGGAAGGCTATGGCTACAAAATTTGTGCAATCCACCTATTATCTTCATCGAAATCGATCGAGATTTTATTAGGCTTTCTAAAACAACTATTCAGTCCAAAACTGGGAAGCAGAATACATTTCCACCACAATGTAGAGTCTATTTATGAACACATTCCGAAGTCATACTTACCACAGGATTATGGAGGTGATGAGTTGCCATTGAAAAAATTGCAAGGTAAGTCTGACTTTTATATTATTTATTCCTTTGCAGCCATTCGCAGTCTATTGCTGAGCTTAAGCCCATTCTGATTTTGTTCAAAGTTATACCTTAAGTCAATGAGAACTTGGCCTATTATACGATGCTGGTCAGACAGTTTGGTACAAGGTTTGATGTCGAATTTCTGATTTTGTCTCTTCGCAAATATACTATTTGCTTCGTGTATTTTCCTTACAGACTTCTTACGACCTTTCTTAATATCTCATCACATTTCAATAATATAGTGAATAATATTGTTTTCAGAAAACCACGTACGAAAAATAGGTCCAGATAAGTTTGTGCCGATACTTAAGGAGATGTGCAAGTCGGGAACGGACGAGAATTATCGCCTAAGTGGACAATACAATGATGAGATACTAGGGATGCCCGGGTCGTTTAGAACACTGAAACTAGACTAGTTTTAGAATGTTGTACGTTACAGGCGTTTCTTGCCGGCACTCCATTGTATACTAATGGAAAGTAAGAGGAACCCACCACGCACCGTCGGATTGACTACCCCAACTATTTTGATATAAAAACGGTTGCCAATGCCGAATTCCTCTGATTAAAAGGGACAAGGGATATAAAGGATCGGTTCCAGGAAGATACCTTGGTATAGTTGATTGAATCAGGCTTTACTTGGCAAAACTCCATTGTAACCTAATCGAAGGAAAGAGGAACCCACCATGCACCCTCGGATTGTCCACCCCAATGGGAGGACCACTCCAAAGAAAATACCAGACGTGTAGCATAGAGCGGGATACTACACGTGAATTATTTTTCTGGAACCCATTTCCGCATTATTCCATATATCCCTTTGTCAAATTCAAAGTCAAAATAATTTATTAATCTAGGCCACAAAGTGACGCTTATGAACGTCAAAATTTAAGTTAATTACTTAATGATTCTACATTTACATTTACTGCCACGTTCTCAATGCAATAGGTAGAACCACGAGAAAGAACGGGCAATAAAACTCATGGCCACTCTTTTCAATCAAATATAATGGTTGTACATTTTATTTTGTAAGGAGCTGCGACTGTTTCACATTGAAATATATCTACAAGTAAAATTTTTTGTAACTATTGATATCATACTCAAGCAGTAAATGATATTCATTTGGTAAGCCTCCCAAAGCAAATATGGTGAAACAGGAGATCCACTGACGTCTTTTTAATGTAGGCAACTCAGAACTATGATGGAAGTGAATGTAGAAGAAAGTAACGGTATATGAATCCAAAGCAATTGATAATCTATTAGTTAGCTCATGACTACGAGTTACCCACATTTTACAAATCCGCAAAGTTATAATGAAAGTGTGGAACATGAATGCAAAATATAGTATGAAATGAAAATATAGTAATTAACTACACTATACAATAAAACTACTTAATTATTGACCTAGTCAAAAGCGAACAACTACTTTCAAGCGCACCTGTCATCAAAATAATCGTTTTAACTATAATATGCCTTATTTATAAGATTATTTTTAACTTTTGCCTGAAGTGAACTTAAAGGCAAGTCTAAAATATACGTCGGTGTTTTATTGTATAAGCGTATACTGAGCCCAATAAAAGAGCTATGCGTATGTTTATGCTAGGCATAAACATACTGTGACGCTACAGTAAGAACACCAATAGTTTTAAATTTTCTTTGAGTGAGACTCTTTTCTTTAACAGGTAAATGGCCCTAACTGCCCGTTTTCGCAATATAAAAATATTTTCTATATCAGCAGTTCTACCCCATAACAATACGCCATATGACATAACACTATGAAAATAATTAAAATAAACCAATCTAGCCGTATCGAAATCGGTCAACCTACGAACCTTCTTAACGGCATAAGCAGCTGAGCTAAGTTCCTCTGAGAGACATAGGTATAACGTGCGCACCCCACTGCAACGTCGAATCAAGTGTTAATCCTAGAAATAATGTTGATTCAGTTGTTTCGAGTACATCGCCATTAAAAACTATGTTAGGACCAAGGTTTCTGACATTAGGCAGAGCAAACGTGACACATTTTGTTTTTTTTTCGCGTTCAGTACTAGATGGTATACATTAAACCATTTAGTCACTGAATGAGTGCACTGTTTATTTTGTTGAAGTGTTCCTTATTTCTATCTACTTTAAATATCAAAGAAGTATCTTCAGCAAACAGTACAACGTCACAAATGTTTCTCAAGTAAAAAGGTAAATCGTTTATGTAAAGAAGAAACAATAAAGGCCCTAGGATGCTGCCCTGTAGCACTCCTAAATCAACAGGTAAGCCACTGGATTTTGAGCCATTTATTTCAAAACATTGGATCCTGTTACTTAAGTACGACTTTATGACATCCAATGCTTTAACCTGAACGCCGTTATGTCTAAGCTTGCACAAGAGCGTCTCATGGCAGACACAGTCGAATGCTTTCGAAACGTCGCAAAACACAACAACAGCATTTTGGAAACTCTCTAGATATGTTTAAGTAACGCTTCTCCTGCATCTGTTGGCGAGAGACCTTTGGTAAAACCATATTACTTACTATGAAGGAGCCTGTTTTGATTAAAATGTCTAAGTAAATGCTTGGGTTATGATCTTTTAAAAAATCTTACTAAAAGCAGGTAGTACCGATATTGGCCTATAATTACTAGCGTCAGTCTTGCTGCCGGATTTGAAAAGAGGTATTATCCTACTATGTCCCTTAAGATCGGGAAAACTGCCTGATTTAATACACTTGTTGAATAGGTCACTTAAATAAGGAGCTACTACATCAATTCAACTTGTCAAAACCTTAACAGAAGTGGCCCAGAGATCACCTGTATTTTTAGACACTAGACACTTAAAAGTATTTATAATATCGGTAGAACTAATACAACGGAACTTAAATATTACTTCACATTTTCCTACACTAGACTCTAAAAGGTTTTCTGCGACTATAGCTGACGATTTTAATTCTCTAGTAGTAGTAAATGGTATGCTAGTAAAAATGTTATTGAATGTGTGTGCGATCTCTTTGTCGTTATGAATTATTTTTCACTATCATTTAAGCTAAAACTATTACCTCTAAGTATTGTCTTACCTGTTGCTTCATTAATAGCTCTCCAGGTTGCCTTAACTTTATTCGAAGATTTTTTTCCTACGTTTAATTTTGTTCCTACGAATATAGCCTTGGCTTTATTGCCCACTCTTTTAAATATTTTTGAATAATTCCTAACATATTCAAACTTTACTGAGTAAAGTTTGAATCAGAATTGTATTTTTTCATATCGTACAACTCATACATTTTTCCTCTGCTTTTGTAAATACCTGCAGTAGCCCACTCATAAAAAGCTCGAGATTCCCTAATTACTTTCTCGTTAGTCTTAAAAGTATTCTGAAATGTGTTGTTAACTACACACATCAACAAAGTCTAGGGATATCTTAATCCTAAATTATTTACGAGTTTATAGTTTAGAACCTTGTTAGTTTTCACAAAAAGTTTATATACAGATTAAAACCTCTTTTATTCTATTTTCAAAATTTGAACATGGAAAGAAAAAAAACAAAATAATAAACAAAATATGGCGGCAAATTTGCTAGTAATTCGTTACATTAAAGAAAGTTAAAACTGTTTTATTATAATTATTAATGAAAAGGGTTTTTAATTGTTTTTCTTTTTTAATTTAACGTGACGTACGAACTTTAAAAGTCATGTCACGTCGTCATTTGAGTCGAGATGAAATGTTACGAGCCGTGGGCATGTTAGAAAATGGTGCAATTCAACGCGTCGTTGCTGAGGCTCTACATACCAGTCAAAATGTGATATCAAGGTTGTGGTCACGTTATCGCAGTACTGGAGATGTGGCCGAACAGCACACAGGTAGATATTGTGTTACTACGCAGAGACAGGATCGATTTCTCCAAATGACCGCCAGAAGACAACCCAATATCACAGCGCTGCAACTAGTGCAAAGGCTCCAGGAGGACCACCAGCTGCTGGTAAGCGACCAAACCGTGCGAAGAAGGTTACATGAAGTTGATCTTCATGCTCGAAGACCATTGCGTGTTCCAGCATTGCGACGTGGCAATCGCGGTCGGCGGCTTTCGTGGGCTCGGGAGCATTTACCATGGAGTGACGAACAATGGTCTTTGGTGCTGTTCACCGATGAGTCCCGGTTTGGGTTTCACCCGGATTCACGAAGAACACGCGTTTGGAGAGCTCCAGGGAGAGTTAGCCGTCTACGGCACCCTCAGGAGGTCCACCCATACCAAGGCGGGACAATCATGGTGTGGGCAGGAATTCGTCTTGGCGGACGAACCCAACTCGTTTGGATCCAAGGCAGCATGACTGCACAAAAATACCACGAGGAGGTAGTAGAGCCCGTTATTGTCCCACACAGAACTCAAATAGGCCATGAATTTCTACTCATGCACGATAATGCTCCTTGCCATACGGCGCGGCTGGTATCGACCGCTCTCCGAGAGCACGATATTCAAGTTTTGGATTGGCCTGCACAGTCGCCCGACTTAAATCCTATCGAGCATGCCTGGGACATGTTACAACGAAAAGCTTTGAGAGATTTTCCACCAAATTTGACGACTGAACAACAACTTTACGAACACTTGCAAAGGACATGGGACCTCATACCGCAGCAAGACATTGACAATTTAATTTTAAGTATTAACAATCGATGTCGATGTGTAATCAATGTAAGAGGTGGCAACACTGATTATTAATGATTAGATTTTACAAGATTTTTTCCATTTTTATTAAAATTAATAGTTTTTTAAGAAGAAATGTTTGTTGTTATCATACTAATTTTCCATGATGATTAAAAAAATTATTCTTTTTATTTAAAACAAAAAAAAACACGAAATGTTTTTTATTTTTATTAAAGACCTTAAAATAATCTATGATTCTTCTATTTACTGTATCAGAAAATTCTTCATAGATTTTTAGATATTTGATGAAATATAAAATATCCCTAGACTTTGTTGATGTGTGTATATTAAATAAATTGTTAAAATTCTTATTTAGCGAATCTATTTCTATTAAGTCAGGATTCATAGTATTCATTCCAATCAATATTTTATGCCCGAATTCATTAAACTTATGCCTAGGTAATGGCCCAACTAACACTCTCTGTACGATGCTATCATTGTAATATGGAAACCTTGCCAAATGACCACAATGATTCGAAGATAATTCAGAAGTAACTACTCTACCTGAAACAATACAATGACTAAATATGTTATCAAGACAGGGGAGAGATGTTGCCGTGATTCTAGTTGGTTCAAGAAAAAATATTTTCAATTTAGGAGTTTAAATATTCGTGGTCATTTAAACTTATTTTAAATTGTCTTTCAGGATATATACCACGTACCTTTGTTTGGAGTAACCGATATTTATAAGAGATGGTGATCTCTTGCCGAATAAAGGAACACATCAGGGAAGTCAAAAATAATTAACCACACAAGTCGGCCATAGCTCAACACCTCTTAGACTCGGGTACCAACCACTGGATTGAGTTACATAACCCTCAGGTGCTTTCGACAGAATGCCACTACATATCTCGAATGGTTAGGGAGGCTATTGAAATAAAAAAGTGCAAAATTTTCAATAGAGAGGATGGGTTTCAACTGTCGAGTATCTGGCATCCAGTGGTACGTCTATGTAAAACCCGTGAAAAGAACAAAGTCAAACCGCGAGCTGACGTAGTGAGTGTAGTATGTCGTGATCGGGTACAGTGCGATAGTGATAACAGTGCTAGTGGTGTTGAACACAAAAAACGAGTAAGAAAGCGGGTAGACCGTTATACTTGCTCGTAACATTCATCCACCCGCAAGACCCTCAGTACATCCGGGAACATGGCGCTTGCAACAGTGCCGAAATATCGGCTACTCCAAACAAAGGTACGTGGTATATATCCCGAAAGACAATTTAAAATATTTTTTTCAAATTAAATGGTTTAAAGAGGTTTAAAAATTTACAAGTCATTACTGAATTTTCAATAATGTTAAGATTAAAATCACCACAAACTATAATCCCTTTTTTATTGCTCCTAATTTTACTAATTGCATCTTCCTTAACTGATTCAAATAAATTAAAGTCACTTAAAGGAGGACGTTATACACATATAGTAATATGCTGCTCAAGCTCAACGAATGACAGTTCCACTGTGCGTTCTATAGACAAGCTAGCTATGTCTTTCTGTTCTTTACATGTTAAACTTTTTGAAACAATGATCAATGATCCGCCATGAATAGCTTGTTTCCTAGAGAAGGCACTGTGTTCTGTGTATTGTGTGTGTGTGATGACTTTAATCTGGTATTCTTTCAGCCAGTATTCTGTAATGCACATAACTTTAATACTATGATTTTCTAAATAAAAACCTAATTCTAAATCCTTACCAGATAGACCTTGTACATTTTGATGTGCTACAGTCAGTTTAATATGTCTACCCTTTGTCCTGTTCTTAAGTTTAAAGAACTTGTGTCAGTATTCTCTATAGAAGAATTTTATTATAAAGATAGGAACTATTTACAGAAATCATATTCTTGGATACCCTACATGTACCTGTGTCATTTTGTATTGATGTCAAAAAATAAAATTAAATCCTTATATTGCCATGTCAAATTGTATAACATCAAGTTGAGTTCATGAATGCGTATATTCATCATAGAATTTGAACTATGAGCATAAGGCAAAATGAATTTGCAATTATATTTTCTGCGAAGCGATAACATAATTTCAGTTAAATTAATTATATCTTTTTAGTCACCATTTGACTATCCACTACCATACCATATGAGATAATTATTGTGGACTCCCTATCAAATATTGTTGTATTTAATTTATCAATTAAATATGTAAACGAAGACCTGGATATCAATAATTAATATTATTGTGTCGTGTCAGTTCACAATTTATTAAGCTACTTAAACCTAAACCAAGCCTATCTGAGAACTTATAAATTTTATTCTTGCCAGAGTTCTTACCTAAGGAAGCCCTACCTGTTCTACTATTTACTGAATAAGAACTTTTGTCCATATAACAAATAATCTGAGACTCACAAGCAGGGAAGGTTTACTTTATGATGTTCAAGCAACTATATTTTGCCTCCCGACTTGTGCAATCTCATCATATTTTCTAATATACTTCTGAACCTCATTTTCGTATTGTGTGTTCATCCTACTTATTTGAGATTGTAAAGAGGTAATTTGCTTTTTAAGTTCCTTTGTATGTTGGTCATACAACATTTTACCATTAATTAACTCTGAGTTGTAATTTTCTAAGTCCATTAACAAATTTGAACGTTTAGAAACTACACATTTATACTGCTGGGCTGTTACTCTAGTTTCCTATATTGTTTTAAGCTAAGAATGAGTTTCCTAATCTGTTTATTTAATTTATTGTATTTTCTATGAAGTTTTAGACCATGTCTGTTTAATTTTAATGGTTTAGAAACATTTGTTTAATTTTAGGCCTAACCTATTACCTACAAACTCTGAATAAAGGTTCTGAGTTTTACTACTGTTTAATACCTCCACAGTTTGCTCTAGTGATTTAATCTTTCTATTGGACTGTCCTTAACAGCATTCTAATTCCCTTATATACCACGAATGAGCATCATTGCTAGTTGAAAACAAGTGGTTTTCTTCCTGCAACTTATTGTCTCTAGAGGAGTTCGGTATTGTCATTTTTTTCTATTGCAAAAGTTGGGGTGGGCAATCCGAAGGTGCGTGGTGGGTTCCTTTTTCCTTCCATCAAGATACCTTGTAGTATTCCGCTATAAGCGCCGGCTATGCTTCGACACGTGTTTCGCATATTCACGAGGTATCCTCAGGCAAATTTGGCAACAACTGAGCTGGGCAATATGTACCAATAAAAGCGAAAATGCTAGACAAGAACTTTGCCAGTTTCAAACAAGCATCCACATTATCTGTCCTTTGGTTGAGTAACATATCAAAGCACAGAACTATTTCGTTCGAAATAAAAATATATCATTTTTAATCGGTATAGAAAGCAGCGTTTAGTCCAAAGACTTTAGACTTATAAGTCCTTACAACAACACAATACCTACCATTTAAACACCCATTTTAGATTACAACATATGCAATACAGGGTAGCCATTGCAAAAATCTTAAGTTTTGTAATAAAATATACTTAGCTAAAACATTAAATATGAGAACTGTTTGTATTTTTATTTCAATACCCACAAGCATCAATTAGCTGATATTCTGCTAATTGTAGTTAGACCAGTATGCAAACCTCGATTTTTTGTCAATAACGGCCATTTTCAATATTCGATCCATACGTGGATTTTGAGATTCGAGATTCGTGTTTGACATATTTTGTATGGAGCTTATGTCAAAAACGAATCTAAAATCTACAGAATTATCTACAGTTCGAATATTGATTTCCGTAGTTAATGAATTTGAATGACTTGTGTGACGTTACTTACACGCTTTTATAAAGATAAAAATAAGGATGATTTAAGAGTTAAAAGCATAACGTAGCATCTTACACTAAAATAACAACACACAATTTAGTAAAATCGAAATGTCAAAAGAAGGAGAAGGTTGATTTTTCTTGACGACTCTACGAACGGAAGTACCCGCTCTGAATGGCAGTCTCTTGGTATTTCCACTAAGCCATAGCAGCTTAGTCTTTTTATATTAGTCTCTCTAATGGTCACGAAATCTTAAAAACTGCTGGACGTTTTGGTAGGGAATTAGTTTATATATAGTAAGCGTCCTAAATGGAATAAGAGGGTCTAAGGACTCTCGCAATTAAGAATTAAGTTTATCCGCGGGCGAAACCGCGGGCAACAGCTAGTAATTATAATAATTTTAACATAACATAACTTCACGCCTTTTATCCCCAAAGGGGTAGGCAGACGAGTATTACACGCCCACATTTCGCCAGTTATGTTTCGGTCCTAATGTAATAGGGGATGAGCCTATTGCTATCATCCGGCCGTATTTTTTTACTATAGACTATAGTATTATATTATCTGTGCTATAGATTTAAATAATTGTTTACGGCCACGGCATTGTTGCAGATCTAGACAAAGATGTCGGGACGAGCTTGATTTCTTGGATTGGTCCTTAAAATCTAAAGACACAAACATTTGGAAGGCGAGCGCAAGGTGTTTGCCTTGCTGTGGGAAGGCTTAAAACAAAACAATTCATTTGTCATATTTAATTCAATATAATACATGATTGTCCTTACATTGCAATGTGCTGCAATGTACATAATTTATGGCTTATTATTGACAATTCTTACAATTTTTTTTTTTTTTAAAAGAACCAATAGTAAACTACTGTCTTACAAAAGCGAAATTTGAATCATTTAGTTTTGAAAACAAAGAGTTCTTTCATTCAGATAATTCTATTATTATGGAATAAGAGTAGGTTAAGCGCCTATAGTCCGTGTGGTGACAGATTAAGAATACGGAATGTCACCACCCCATATCATCCCATGGGTGTCGTAAGAGCCGACAGAGGGAGCATATTATGCAGAGAACAACACTATAAGAGAAGGAAAACTTGATACAAACCCTATACCAACCCGTTTGGCCAGCGTGGTATAGTAGGCCAATTCCTCCTTCCAAAGGAGAGGCCTAGTCCAGCAGTGGACTGTTAAAGGCTGATGATGATGAAGCGCCTATTAAAAAATAAAAGCAATGTAACATTAAACTTACACACCAACTGCGATGATTTCAAATACACATCGACGACAAATTGCTTTCCTACAATTATATAATGCCATTTAGAATATTATATTTTATTATAGGTACAGGGTTATTTGTAAAACACCGTTAACCTCTCAGGACTACGTTACTAACATCATAAACAACAACTTTTGTTCTATGACTTTTAAAATTCTTCATATTTTCATACAAAAATAAAAATATTTAAATTGAACGCTACGTTTTTCTGTAACGCCAGCCATAAAAAGCGTGGTGTCATTGGGTCACAGCCAAGTTGACATATAGGAGCGCCTGATCCACTTTGATTTCGTGCTGGCATCTGTTTGACAGCGTCGTGAAAGGTTTTACGGTGACAATCCCTTTTCGATTTGATGAGTACGATGACCCTAAACCTACTACTACTATATCCCATACCAAAATTGCTGTTAGTCCACTACTAATGTCCTAAACGATCCGGGCAATCCCAGTATTTCGTCGTTGTATTTCGATGAAAGGCGGCGTTTCTCATCAGTGCCAGGTTGGCAGATGTCTTTGAATAATTCAACGTTCCTCTTCGTGCTAAGGAAGTTCACCCAATCATCTGAAAAATATAAAAGCACTTATATTTTATGTACCTATTGTAAACAATGAACAATTCAACGAGCTCTGAGTTATAAGCTGCCAAGCTTGCAAAATTAAGGACAGGTGAGGGCTTCCAGCCCTCTTTGGGATTGGGTCGCGTTGAAGATTAATGGGAGGAAAACTGGACAACTTGTCGAGCGTCGACAGTCGGGATGGTTTTTAGTGGTACAACCACACACTCCGACATGATTTTCCCCTTTAGCCGGTGATCGGAATGGACTTTTCCAAATCGTAACAAAAAAAGGGAAACAGGTTATAAATATCCATGTAGCTTTTAAATCTGGTATGTTTTCTCGGTTTTGCTTCTAAATAAATTAATGAAATCAAAGAACCGAGGCCTTTTTGGACATTTCCCAACGTTGTTTCCTAGTTCAAGAGCAATGAGTGGTCAAGACACCAAGTTAAAACTCATTAAGGTTCTCGAGAATCTAATGAGTCTTGGAGCTCATAACGTATTTAAAAAATTCGTTAATCTAAATTTTAAACAGTTAGGTATCATAATTATTTGAATGCAACAGCAACGAAATTGAGTTTTATGTACCGTAAATGTCTTTCAATGGTTTTTCAGGCCCTCCGTATTCTTCTGGTAATGCATCCCGTGGAACGTATTTGTAAAGAGATGCATCGTTTTCATGCACATGAATCCTGTTCCCCAGCTTAGGACTGATCACCTGCTTCAGAATGGTTATGAACAGGTCTATAGATTTAGATGTCGATAACAAATGGATTGCATTGATTCTAATGCCGTATCCTTCCTGTAAAAACAAAAAAAAATATTTGACGAGAAAGTATAGCATTTCACTCAAGGTGTATTTTAAAGACATCTTCTACAGGAAGTATAATTTCTATATCACTGGTGACTTTATAGACGTTGGGTATAACGGACTCAAAAGAGACCCAGATTGGATAGAATCATTTTGAATCATACAAAATAATTTAGCGGTTCTTAATCGCATAAAATTAACTTATTTAAGGTATAAATATCTTATTTTTTTATCACACAATTTCGTTTCACAGCACGCGAGATAGTCTGAATAGGCGAGGCAGCCGCGCCTTAACCACTACCCTGTATGTAGTTGGGTCAAGATATAGTTGGCAAGTGTTACTTTCATGAGTGTGTCTCACAAATTTTCACTATGTTGTTTTGCTGATGATAGCAGATAAAAATTTACTAAATTGTTTATTTTCTAGTTGTTAATGTCGTGCAAGCTGTTGCCTAGTTTTCCATAATTATTTGAACTGTTACACGTCGTGCCAGAATCAGATTATCTCTTAATGGCTATCCAAATTATTTTATGATACCTACTATCAATATTAATAGGCAATTCTTGTATAAAGAAATCCATTTACATTAATATTTATAGTTTTAGTTATAACATAAGTACATTTTTCTTTATAAGATCTTTATATGATCTAAGATATGTATAATATCTTCGTACTTAAAGTGTAACAATTGGTATACAAAATCTGCACGTTTTGTAGGACACTCTGATACAAAAACATTAAATCATACTTACAATCATTATTGACATGGCATTGCGTAGGTCCAAGACGTTGATCTTTGTCACAAAATTGATAAGTTTGACGTTTCTGCAATCAATTACTATAGTTGAACCTAACGTATAGTCATAAAATTTTATAGATTCAGACATCTGAAATAAATTACGTTTGAAAATGTATTATATTTGTTGTTATATATTATAATAATATTTTATTTATTACGCAGCAGGGGTAGGCCTCCCGCAAGGTGGATCGACAATCTGGTTAAGGGTGCGTTTCCACAAAGGCGGAGCTGCGCGGAGTTCAGCGGAGCAGAGCCGTGTAGATAGGTAGGTGTTTCCACTAAAACTGCGCAAAGATGAGCAGTGCAGGGCTGGGCTATGTAGCTGGGTGAAGTGGATCCGAGCGGAGCTGAGACGACCGAGGCGGACCAGAGCTGAGTCTAGCGGAGTGGAGCTGTGAAGTGGAAATGAGCTGAACGGGGCTGTGAATACATTTTGTTTTCAGTCAGTACGGTGTCTCAACTACTACTACCAGCAAACTCCCGCGCCTGACGTCACTTTGCCCTGCTCCACCCCGCGCAACCCCGCTCTACCGCGCGCATCCCCACTCTACACCGCACAGCCCCGCTTCACCCGGCACAGCTCCACTAAGCTCGACACCGCTGTGCCCCGCTTATCTCCGCGCACCATAAATTTTAAGACAGAGAAGTAATCTACGAGAGAATGGAATGATGTATAACCAGGAGCAAGCAATCAATCGTGGCTTAAAGATACATTTGTAAATTTAAAAATCTTCATAATGCATTATATCTCATTCTCTCGCTGACTGAATCCTACATAGGCTGAGTTCGACAAACTGGTACTTTGAACTGACTGTTTAATGTAGAGCTACCTATACTAGTCGTACTGCAACTCCAGTTAGAGCGCCAATCTGTTTAACCTGCTTCCCGTAACATCTTCACTTGATTTTCCAACGAGTTAAACAAGAACGTATTTCCTGTTCCAGCGCCCCACGCTATTAAAATCAAATATTGAAATTAATTGCACATAGTTTATACTTCAGCCCAGAAATAGAGACAACTTGAACGATCTATCATTTATTTTTTGTTTTTACTTGCATTTATAAAAGAGTGTTTGTCTAGCGTTTTTTAAACTATTTTTTTTATTTTATACTTTTTGGCCTTTGATAACGATATATTTTTTACATTTATACATTTATTTTAAGTAGGTGAATGAGCCCGCATCCTCTCCATCTCCGCCAGTGCGTCTGTACCTAATATTATCTAGCTCTTCAATCTGGAGACCACTAGGTGATTTTTTCTAAGTTTCTCACCTTGGCTTGGGTGGGATCTTTAACAACTTACCACCCTATTTACACGTCAATATACATCGTATATAGATATATCAATATTATTCTATTCTTTACACTCTCCACGTACAGTACTATATACTTTTTATACAGGCACCTATGTCAATATTTATACTATTCAATATTAACACTATTTACACTCAATATTTACAGGTGACACTAGCGACATGATATTATTAACCACTCTCATGCCATTCAGTCCTCGGCACGTTTCTCACCTTGGCTTATGTGGGATCTTTAACAACCTACTACCCTATTTACACGTCAATATACATCGTATATAGATATATCAATATTATTATAGTACCTACACTCTCCATGTACAGTTCTTTATACATTTTATACAGGCACTGTCTAGAATTACCGCAGCCAGGCAGGTATTTTCTGGGTGCGCAGTGGAAGATGTAATACATCTACCTGACCACGATAGACAAGGCACCAGACACAATGCACTGCGTTGCACAGTGATGAATTGAAATCCAAATTACAACTCGCCGTCCCCAGCGAATAATATCGTAATCAACTATTGCGATAGAAGTGCTTTTATAGGGAATTATTGCTCTAGAGGTGCGATTACACCTTGTGAATTTTTTTCACGTGATTCGTACGATTACTTTTCGAGTTAGACATTTTGTAATTAATTTACCTGTACTATTCGTCTATAAATAAAAACTATTTTTTGTGACGAATATCATCATAATGAATCAATAGTGACCCCTTGAAGTTATCCTTTTTCCAGCAAACTGTAATTACGATTTTATTCGGGTACAATAAGTATAACTTATTTCGGTAAAGTATATTACCATTCCTTTTGCTATAGAATATTATTTTTACCAATTTACTGTTACCACAATATATTGTTTTGAGCTATGATTAATATGGTAATAATAAGTTATCATTACAATCAACCTCGCTGCTTTAAAGTCAAGACGATCGCAATTACATATTGCTGTATAGGTCACTGTGAAAAATTTACTCGAATAGAATCGTATTGTTGCATTACGGTTTGAAAATTGTGTTTACATTTTGGTAATATGGTTTTTTGATTATATTTTTTTGGGTATAAAACTAATATATTTTTAAGTTATATCTCTTTACACAACAAAAAAATACCTATCTATTGGTATGTCAACAAGTTTGCTATGTAAAACTGTTATGAAGTTATAATCAAAAAACCGTTTTTTATTTTTCCTGTAAATTTTACTTTTTTTGATTACGATATTATTCGTTGGGGACGGCGAACTATCAATATTATATTTCACTTACCTGATATCTTTACTGATGTCAGGCTTGAGCTAAATTAGACACATTCATACAAGTATATTGGCCAAAATAAATGAATGAAGTATCTTATACTTAGCTATTAAGCTGCAAACACGACGTTTTCAAGACACGTTGGCACGTGGACGTCGATACCGGATTCACAATTTTCGCAAATGTCAATCGATAGTTCACAATGTCTTTTATCACTATTTACCGTTGCCAGCACTAGATCAGGTGGCATTCAAGACGGTTTACTCAATTCAATTCAATTCGCGTTAATTCAAAAGGCGATAATTTTACGTACGAGACGACAACGAGGTAATTTTTCAAGGGAAGGACGGAAGTGACAGTTCAGTGTGACCATTGTCAGAAATTTTCAATAGACTAAACAAAATGTTACTCAAACGATCTAATCGATTTGACTTATAATAAAAACTAATTCTATTTCAAACATCCACCCGCCCCGGACCGGCCTACCGGTCCGCTAATCGGTTGGTAGACGTGACAATGTTGCAACCACTCTCCTCAGAATCGAACCGTCCACCTAGACCTCAGCAAATCGGGGAACTCCATCAGCCCCAGTTACCAAACGAAGGATGCGCCCCCTGCGCCATCTGAGTGGCGGAAGGTTAGCCTCCTTGATCAAAACGAGGTCACCAATCTTGGGTGGATCGGTCTTGTCGGTCCACTAAACGCGTTGCTGGAGTATGTGCAAATATTCCAAATTCCAGCGTTTCCAAAAGCTCTGAGTAATCTGGCGTACCAATTCAAAGCGCGAGAGACGACCAGGTCTCGTATCAATGTAGGGGTACTCAGGCAAGGCGACAAGTGGGCGACCAATAAAAAAATGGCCCGGCGTAAGGGCCTCCAAATCATTCGGATCTGAAGAGATCGGGCACAATGGCCGAGAGTTCAAAACGGCCTCAATCTTACAAAACACAAAGCGAGTTCCTCAAATGTAAGGACAGACTCACCGATTGTCCTGCGCAAGTGTGTTTTGGCCGATTTTACAGCGGCCTCAAATATACCACCCCAGTGTGGACAATTTGGTGGGGAAAACAACCAATTTATCCCACGTCGGGCTAGCCTATCACCTATATCAGCCTTGTTGGTTTCAAGGAAATTAACAACGGCATTCAAATAATTATAAGTGCCCTTGAAGTTAGTGCCGCAATCAGAACGGATCAAGGAAGGCAGCCCTCTGCGGGATACAAATCTGTCAAATGTGGCTACAAACGCCTCGGTCGTAAGCGAGGAGACCAGTTCCAAATGTACGGCCTTTGTGGAAAGATGTTGCGGTGCTGTTTCGAAGTGTCGACGTTTTCACCAAAAAGGGACCTGCGAAGTCCGTGCCAACACCGTCAAACGTCCTGCTCTCAGTTACGCGATCTGCCGGTAAGTCTCCCATCAAGGGCTGCATGGTAGAAGCCTTGAGCTTATAGCAAGGGATGCAGCGAAAGACTACACTCCGAATAATTCTTCGGGCAGACAAGATCCAAAATTCGCGTTGCAAAATGGCCAACAAAGCATTACAACCAGCATGCGAATTTTCAAGGTGACGGTCAGTTACCAACAAGCGTACCAAATGACCGTCCTTAGGTAACAAAAGGGGGTGACGTGCTCCGTAAGGGAGGTTGGCGTTCTTGAGACGCCCTCCAACGCGCAAGAGACCCGTATCGTCCAAAAAGGGGTTCAATTTAGATATTGCTCCCGACAATTTCGATTTCCCTGACTTAAGGATAGCAATCTCCTTCTCAAAATGCGCCAATTGCACAGAACGAACCCAAAAGGTGAGGGACTCCTGTCGTTCCTGTGGTGAGAGAAACGGTGTCAGACGTTTCTGTTGTGGGTGCCTAAAATTAAAAACAAAACGCTTTATCCAAGCAGTAACACCTAACAACTTGTCGAGGGAGCTGTAACGATTCAACAGGAAATCGGGGTCGAAGGCGCATTCTACCTTCTCAAGAGCGAGTGTTCGTAGACCCGGCAAATTAGAAGTATTCAAAACTGGCGTTCGAGGCCAATCAATTTCTGGTCGACTCAACCATTCCGGACCCCACCACAGCGAATGACCTATCAAACTAGGTGTCAAGCATCAGCACAATCAGCGGGGTTGAGCTCACCTGGCACGTGTCTCCAAACAAGTTTGACTTCGGATTTCTGGATTTGGGAAACGCGATTAGCGACAAATACCTCCAAGGTGTGAACAGAAGCCTTCAATCAACAAAGAACAATTTGGCTGTCTGTCCAGGCGTAGGTCCCATTAATACAAATGCTTTTACCCAAAGTGTTAGACACGTGGTTCAATAAGCGTACAAATAGTGCTGCTCCCGAGAGCTCCAATTCCGGAATGGTCAGAGATGTCCGAAGGGGTGCAACCTTGCTCTTCGCCATGATCAGGGAAACTCTCACCTGACCCGAGGCACTGACTGTGCGCAAGTACACCACGGCCGCGTGACCACGTTCCGAGGCATCACAAAACCCGTGAAGGGTGGCCTTGTACTTCCCGGGAGGAAGGATGGGACGAGGCAAGGAGATCTCGTTGACGGCAGGAAGTGAGGATACAAAAGAGGTCCATTCTTCAACAAGAGTACCGTGTAGAGGTTCGTCCCAGGTCAATCCTGCTGTCCAAAGCTTCTGCAAGAAGCATTTTGCCCAAAATATGATAGGACAAACCCAACCGTTCGGATCAAAGGTTCTGGCGACAGTAGACAACACGAGACGTTTAGTCCAAGAACAAGGCAATTTCAAGTCTACGTTATACGTAAAGATGTCTTGGACTGGTCTGTACTGAACGCCGAGAACAGCTATGATGGCGGGGTTGTCAACAATCGCAAATAGATGTGGATCTTGCTGATGATCCTCTGGCAAGCCTTCCAAAAGCGCTGGTGAGTTGGAAATCCATTTACGCAACTCATAACCAGCGGAGGCCAAAATACCTATCAATTCGTCCCGCAGGAGGATCGCCTCGTCCGCTGTGGAGGCGCCCGAGCAAATGTCATCGACGTAAATATCGTCCTTCAAGATGGCGGAGGCTTGTGGGAAACGTAAGCCTTTGCGGTCTGCGAGCTCCCAAAGGGAACGTATTGCCAAGTAGGGGCTTGACCTTAACCCGTACGTATTAGTATTGAGCTCGTAGATGACCATGGGATCACGAGGAGACTCTCTCCAAAGGATCAGCTGGAAGCGACGGTCATCAGGGTGGATAATCGTCTGCCTAAACATCATTTTTATGTCGGCCACAAAGACAACCTGATGTCGTCGGAAGCTGGTGATGACGTCACGAAGGTCCTTGACCAACTTGGGACCAGAATGCAAGCACTGGTTCAAGGATACGCCTGTTGAAGTCTGCGCAGAACCATCAAATACTGTGCGCAGCTTGCCAGTCGATGGCTTCAATACCGCATGATGCGGGAGAAAGTAGTGCTCCACCGAACGCCAATCCAAATTTGACACGGACATGTGTCCCAATTGTTCATATTCTCTCATGAACTCAATGTACTTCTGTCTGAGCTCCGGATCACGACCCATGCGGCGCTCCATAGCCAACAATCTCTTTTCGGCTAAAGGTCGTGACTCACCGAGCGGAGGCCGAACAGACAGAAAGGGTAGCCTCGTAATGATCCGACCAGAATGGAGTCGACCAGTGTTGTTCTGGAAGAACAGCTCGCACTCCTCATGATCTGGATTCAAACGAGCAGCTTGAGGAGGCTCCTCTACTTCCCAAAACCTCTGAACTGCATCAGAGAGAGCAGAGCCTACAGCCAACAAATTATCACGTTCGGGTGGAGGGGGGTCCCTAGGTACAGGTCCCATCAAAGCAAATCCAAATATGGTCGGGATGGCAGTCAAACCATTTGGCACCAAGACCAGTTTCCCACCAATCAAAATTCCACCGAGGACATCAGAGCCAATCAACAAGTCGATTTGTCCCGGTGTGTCAAATTTGGGGTCCGCCAGTTCCAATCCCGATGTCAAATTCACCACAGCAGCAGGTAGCTGCTTCTGTGGATGCATACCCAAAATATTCTTCAGCACAATAGCCGAGGTTTAATCCTCGGGTGTGAAGATTCAACAGGGCCAAACAAAACCTTAACTTGCCCTTCAACATGACAGGCTACGTCACCTATGCCCCGTATACAATTTGGAAAAGAGCCCATATTTAATTTAACCTGCCCTACCAAATAAGTGGAAACAATGCAACCTTGTGAACCTGTGTCCAATATAGCACGGACAACAACAGAGGTCCCCGTGGGTCCCCAGACCCTAACAGCAACCGTTGGTAGGATAACGGTCTCAATGGGGGAGGTTGGCGTTATAGGGCAGGGATCAATGACCTATTGTTGCCAGGGCGGCGACCGTTGGCCAGGACCAGGCAAATCAAAATGTGGGTGCGGCTTGAAGTCCTCAAAGGCGCGATGACTCGATCCGCGCGCCATCTGTGGGGGGTCATAATGACGCACCCGCCCAAAACGAGGTGGTCGCCAGTCAAGGCGGGGACGCTCCGCCAAAGGAGGGGAATACCTGGGGCAGCAGTCATGGTGCTGGTGACGCTGAACAGCACATTCAGGTGCGCGAGAGAGAGGAGGCGTGCGCACGCTACGGTTCTCCAAGCGGGGCGAGTGGCGATCAATTGAGCGAGGCGACTCTCGGCTACGCGCCGGTGAGCCTCGGCTGCCACCTTCAAAACTCCCGCCCGTGCGCGGCGTCGTCTGGTTGGACAAGCGGCCAACCTCTCTGGCATTCATACAGAGAATGTCCAAATGCTGTCCTCCACAGTGAGGACAGGGGCGAGAGTTTGGGCAGTCTCGCTGGTAGTGGGACCCCAAGCAAGAGAAGCAAAGGCGGCGGGCATTCGCGATGCGCCTACGAGAGGCGACATGAAGGTCCAAAAATGCCCTGCAACTGGCCGTTCTGTGCCCCGTGACCTTGCAGTAAGAGCACTCGACTGGGCTCTGCGTGACTGCAAAGCGAGGAGGGCGCCGGTAAACACTGGCTCGGGTGTGAACGCGAGCCTGCTCCTTGACCTTGGGCGGCTGCGTCTTAGCCGGCGTATCACCACCGGAGTTGTTCAAGACCCGGCACTCATCCTCCAGGAACCTCTCCAGGTCAGCAAAGGGGGGCAGATGGGTCGCGCTATCCCCACCAAAGCGCTGTTCAAAACGCGACCTCAGGTCGGCAGGCAGCTTTTTAAGGACAATGTGCACCAATAAATAGGACCATTGGTCTACGGACAGGTCAAGGCACTTAAGTGCGTTGATGGCCACCAAGAGCGGGTTCAACAGTTGGGTGCGCAACCCAGAGACCCGGGTGAGCGTCGGCAAACCCAAAATCTGCTCGATGTGCGTATCGGCGAGGCCACGCTTATTATGGTACCTACGGGTAATTAGGTCCCGAGCCGTCTGGTACGCCTCGTCAGACACGGGCAGATGCTGGATGAGGCCCTTAGCCTCCCCATCCAGAACCGACATTAGATAGGCCAACTTTTGTGCCGGCCGAAGGTCAGCCCTATCATTGATTAGGCTGTCGAACAAATTAACGAAGCCCAGGTAGCTTCCTCGACAGCCATCAAAATGGGGGAGGTCCAAAGTAGGGAGCCTACTCACCAGCCCCGGTGCTGACCTAGGAAGCTCCAGCTTCAGGCCGGGTTGCCCTTCCCTATCGGCAGCTAGTTGTCTCGCACTATTGGAGACAGCATCATACAGGTCTAAGACCTGGGCATAGTCTTCACTGACCTTATTTCGCTGGTCAGCGATGAAATCATTGATTGACACTTCAAGACAGCAAGTGCTGAAAGTGCGGAATTGCTGTTCCACACTTGCCAGGCGATCGTCAATCCGCTCGTACCTTTGTAGTAAGGCCTGCTGGCGATCAGACCGGTTCACTAAGGCACTGGCCGAGGCAAACCAGCGCAAATCTGATGCAATAGCACCAGCAGCCGCACGCAAGTCCTTGATAGCTGACATTCAACATTCAAAGGAGCCCGGACAAGCGTTAAATAATATTAACAATCAAAACTTAATTTTTCTGAACAAACCAACAAAGTATTAGCCTGTTTACTGCTGGTACAAGCAAGTGACAGGTATCTACTGTCCAACAAAATTAATAGTTTCAATATTGAAACAAACACAAAAGTTATCAAAAGTTATAACTTATAACAAATTAAAAGTTGAAACTTCAAATTAATTAATGAATTATTTGCAACAGACAGACTGGCTGTGTTATTTGAGATATACAATAGTAAGTAAGCACAGAATATGTGTTACCTAGCAATATTATCTATATTATAACAAAACAAAGTTTATTAATGTGACCCGCCCAAGTGGCAAAGTCAAGTTGGTTGTTATAATGTTTATGAATATATGAATAAACTAAATTTACTCAATTTATTGATACATACAGCTGTTATGTATCCAAACAAACTGACTTATTAATGCAACAACAAATTTAAGTTAGATTTTTCAACAATACAAATCAACAATTACTGATTGAGGTTATGTGACAATGTGTTTCAAATTATCTAGGTCAACTTATACAATTAAATATTATATATTTTAGACAATAACTGACCTGACAAACACTACAATACTGTCTACAAGGTGATAAGATACAAGCTCATACCAATCTGAGTTTATACTCAGTAATGCAACAGCGGCTAAATTTCAACTACGCTCTGCTACCAAAATTATGTCTAGAATTACCGCAGCCAGGCAGGTATTTTCTGGGTGCGCAGTGGAAGATGTAATACATCTACCTGACCACGATAGACAAGGCACCAGACACAATGCACTGCGTTGCACAGTGATGAATTGAAATCCAAATTACAACTATCAATATTATATTTCACTTACCTGATATCTTTACTGATGTCAGGCTTGAGCTAAATTAGACACATTCATACAAGTATATTGGCCAAAATAAATGAATGAAGTATCTTATACTTAGCTATTAAGCTGCAAACGCGACGTTTTCAAGACACGTTGGCACTTGGACGTCGATACCGGATTCACAATTTTCGCAAATGTCAATCGATAGTTCACAATGTCTTTTATCACTATTTACCGTTGCCAGCACTAGATCAGGCGGCATTCAAGACGGTTTACTCAATTCAATTCAATTCGCCTTAATTCAAAAGGCGATAATTTTACGTACGAGACGACAACGAGGTAATTTTTCAAGGGAAGGACGGAAGTGACAGTTCAGTGTGACCATTGTCAGAAATTTTCAATAGACTAAATAAAATGTTACTCAATCGATCTAATCGATTTGACTTATAATAAAAACTAATTCTATTTCAAACAGGCACCTATGTCAATATTTACACTATTCAAAATATAATAGGTTTGTTATAACCTTGAAACCTGATCGTGTTCAAAGTCCACTATGTGGCCTTTCTCACAAGTGCAAACACGACTATGATACGATATTCCACCATGGAATGCTAGTACCTATCTTCCGGCTTCATCATCAGAACTTGAAACCTAATCGTGGTCAAAGTTCATTACAAGACTTTTTTAAGAAATCCAAAACAGGTATGATACGATTTTCCATCATGAAGTTGCAGTTCATATCTTCCGGCTCCATCATCAGATCAGTTCGACAGTACCATATTATTGTATTGTCATCAGAACTACATGCACCTGCCAATTTACATTACGTTACGACCCTTGGAAGATGGTTAAATTAGTTACCTTAGATTCCATTTCATAGTTACATAGGTACATACAGGTCGACCTAATATAAGCGTGTTAAGAAAATAGTATTAAGATATGATAACTCACCAGTATAGCAAATCTGAGATATTCAAAGACCATATTTGAGTCGAAGTCGGAAGACAGTACATTTATCATGTACAGTCGGTAGTTAGTCTTAAGTAGTTTTGGCATTGTACCATGTATTCTGCGGCAAACAAGTAGAGAACACAGCTATTAAATTGAGGTCTGCTTTAAAAGAAAGGTGCAATTTCAGACCCATTCGTCAGGTAGTCAATGACCCTGACGGAGAACTGGAAATATAATAATAATGTCCTTATGTCCAAGGCTTATGTCCATCAGTGGACATCATTCGGCTGATATGTGATGATGAATAATGTCCCTTAGACCGTATTTCGGCCAGGGTGGCTAGTCTTATGAGACTAGGCAACTGCGCGGGGCATGTTATAATGCACCAGTGTGTGCGCGGACACAAGTGCACTCTCCCTTTCCTCACTCTTATATAGTTCGATCGGAATCCATATGCGATATGACCGGAAAGAGATTAACGGACCAATCAACCAAAGGGGATGTAACACCGCCAACTCCATGACTCCAAACTCCAACTGGATAATTCTTTACAGAAAAACCCAATATCACTTTTTGTTCGATCCGGAAAACCTCTCCTGATCCGCAGACGCTTACACTACTGCAGGGTCTCAGAGGCAGTCGAAATGCCGGCTATATAATAGCTACGTGTATATCCCAAGTTCGTAGATTCGTGTGGTACCGCAACTTGGAACATAGTTAGACACTTTGAGGTGTCAGTCGTGTAACTCGGTTCTTTTCGGATCAGACTGACAGAATCTTTTTACGCTTTTCTAGAAACAGGGTTCAACAAAGCCTTGAAAATAGAACACAAAAAGAGCGCAAAGCTTTGGAATAAAAACACACAGCAATGTCACCGAACCTCGACTACCACTTGCCTCCAAAAGCGCATCTGAATTATTCATAATTTCGCTTGTCGATCTTAATAGGTCGGCACAGTTAAGCAATACTGACATAGGTCACCTTTTGGATGGGTGACCGCGTGTGGCATTAAGAGCGCTACCATGCTATAGAGGGCATATAAAACCGTCGGTCTCGGTCCTTGTTCCAACACAAGAATCGTTAGGTAATGTCAAAGGACTTTGGGCGGTCTGAAATTCCGATGTAATCGTTGGCCAGATACTCTCACGAAAGAAAAAAAGTTACTAAAAGTAATATAACGATACCTACACAAATTTGCTTATGTCCACCAATTCGTTCTTAACGTCGTGTTTGGAGAAGAAATCGGGTAACAAGGTCTTCAGGGTGCACAATTTGTCCAAAGTGTTTTTAGCGCGCTCTAAAGATCCTTTGCACTGTATGAGTGTGACTTCTAGATAATGGCGATCTGAAATAAATAAATAATAATGTTTCATTTGTAGCAAAAGGCAGCCAAGTGGAGATACCAACAGACTTACATGCAGAGGGTATCCGTCAATAACTTTTCGAAGTTATGTGCGTATTAAATTATTAATTTTATTATCACTTGCTAAAAAGGTGAAGTTCAGGCTTGCAATATGATTTATTGTAAGAATAATAATATAGTGAAACTAAACATGGTCTAAAAATATCAACGTATTCTTTATCAACCAACTTAATATGTGCATATTAATGAATTTGAATGGAAACATCGCGAGGAAACTTGTTTGTCTGATAGTTTTACATGTCGTAATCTTCTAGAAAGACATGTGAAGTCTGCCATATCACATTTGGCCAGCGTGGTATACTATGCCTCACCCTCTCGGCACAGCCGTGGCCGTAGTACATATTTATATAAAGGGCTAATGATGACCAGGAGTAATTCTGGCCCTTTTCCAAAAACAAAAGAATATTACGCAGCCATGTACGAGTTATTTGTTTTTTAAATATATTTTACTTAAATATATGTTTATATTACTTGGATAAATAGTTGGTACTTGCTTAATTTCAATACCTCACGTTTCAGTATGAACTGATTACCATTCACAAAATAATATTAACGTTCTAAAATATAAGTGTTTTCAACTAGTTAAATCAGGCACTTTTAATGCAAGGTCAAAATCAATCTAGGTATCAATTTTATTTTTGACTATCAATTAGGGTACTCATTTTCAATAAATTTATTTATTAGAGCTTTAAAATAAATTGATGAATAAAATTGCCAATCTTTTGGCAGTTTTTATTACATACAATAACTTATATTATTTGTATTACTTGCAGTAACCATTATTGGCGCGTAATGGCGTACTCAATATGTATGCAACATTTTAGTTTGTTGTAAGCAGATGATAACCTGTAGACTATTTTATTTATTATTTTTTAATTACTTGATGATGTATTAGAAAACGATTAAATGTGCCTATTATTTGGGAGGTAAGCAAATATTTTGTAAAACTGTAAATTACATACTAACCAAAGTGATTCCTTGTAAAATGATTTTGTTTAGCGATCCAATCTTCGAAATTCCTGATTGTTTGTTCCATCAGTCCTTCTTGGTGTAAGTTCAATTCCTTCCTAATCTCTTCAAGAGTATTAGGATTGAATTTTGTGACCGGTGTGTCTATTAATCTTTCCATGCTGACCGTTCGACTTGACGAAAACAATAGAACTGATTTGTTTGTTTACTAGATACACTTTATACAGCTCAGCTTCGAATTAATTATGTTAGCACTTTACAGGTTTATCTTGATTTTATAGTGTCAATTCTTCGTTGCACAATGCATAGTACCTATGAAAAAGCTGAATTAATTGTTCACGGATGGTGGAACGATTAATGTGATTATGTACAATTATGTTTTGATGAGTGCATACTGCTGAGTCACCACACACTCCGGATTTTTATACCGGGCGGTAACTTCATTTAGTCTGTATGCTTGTAAGCGATTGAAAATGTTATATAAATTCAGATTATTATGTTTTAAAACGCAGCGATAGCCTAGTGAAGATACCGACAGAAGACGCAGAGGGTATTGGGTTCGAATCCACGGCACGCATCATTTTTTTTTCGAAGTTATGTGCGTATAAAATTGCTATAGTTAAGTATCGCTGGGAGAACATATTAAACCATTCGGTCCCGATTGCTATGAAGATTTTTAGCCAATCTTTACGGGAAATCAATAAACTGACACTGGGCAAAGGCACTGCCGAGACGATGGTCTCGGGTTTGATCCCCAGGTACCTCGGGCACACACCTCTGACTTTTCGAAGTTATGTGTGTATTAAAAATGTTAATTATCGCTCGCTTAATAATGTGCCCGGTAGATGGCAATAGGCTCGCCCCCTATTACATTGGGACCGAAACATATCTGGCGAAGTGTGGGTGTGTAATACACCTCTGCCTACCCCTTCGGGGATAAAAGGCGTGAAGATATGTGGGTAAAGGCATGGCATATCACTATGTATCTCTTTGGGTTCTGGAGGTCAGACGGCTGTCACTTCTATCTGTTTGTCAATTCTGATTTTTTAATCTGTTAGACTAGTAAACGAACCCAATGCTCCAAGTTTCTTAGATGCAATTGGGATAAACGCTATTATTAGATTATAATCATTATTTTCAGTCAGTGTCAATCAAATTACTTAAAAGGCAGTTTATTTTCATTCGTTTTTACTCTTTCAGACTGACAGAATCTTTTTACGCTTTTCTAGAAACAGGGTTCAACAAAGCTTTGAAAATAGAACACAAAAAGAGCACTAAGCTTTGGAATAAAAACACACAGCAATGTCACCGAACCTCGACTACCACTTGCCTCCAAAAGCGCATCTGAATTATTCATAATTTCGCTTGTCGATCTTAATAGGTCGGCACAGTTAAGCAACACTGACATAGGTCACCTTTTGGATGGGTGACCGCGTGTGGCATTAAGAGCGCTACCATGCTATAGAGGGCATATAAAACCGTCGGTCTCGGTCCTTGTTCCAACACAAGAATCGTTAGGTAATGTCAAAGGACTTTGGGCGGTCTGAAATTCCGATGTAATTGTTGGCCAGATACTCTCACGAAAGAAAAAAAGTTACTAAAAGTAATATAACGATACCTACACAAATTTGCTTATGTCCACCAATTTGTTCTTAACGTCGTGTTTGGAGAAGAAATCGGGTAACAAGGTCTTCATGGTGCACAATTTGTCCAAAGTGTTTTCGGCGCGCTCTAAAGATCCTTTGCACTGTATGACTGTGACTTCTAGATAATGGCGATCTGAAATAAATAAATAATAATGTTTCATTTGTAGCATAAGGCAGCCAAGTGGAGATACCAACAGACTTCCATGCAGAGGGTATCCATCAATGACTTTTCGAAGTTATGTGCGTATTAAATTATTAATTTTATTATCGCTTGCTAAAAAGGTGAAGTTCAGGCTTACAATATGATTTATTGTAAGAATAATAATATAGTGAAACTAAACATGGTCTCAAACCGTGTGTAGGAATTATAAAGAACGATTGAAAACAACTAAATTAACTACCTATCATCGGTTAGTATATAATTTTTAAATAACTATAAACTAAATAAATAATTAAATTGTTTAAATATGATGCAACTTGACACAATGTTATCGGTGTTGCCTGTTATTAGTTTGAAAATTTCCCCTGTTAGCTAATTATTGTAAAACTATATTATGATGATTTAATAATC